>CAJVPY010000316.1:0-29150 GCA_910591965.1 Dentiscutata erythropus | reverse complement strand
AGTAGGAGGTAATATGTATAATCTGCTGGGATTTAAGTGGATTGAGTTTGGGAAGATATTACTAAAATTTAAGGTGGAATAACTCGAAAGAAGGGATCGGCTCTTAAAAGAAGTCTTTCTTTTGTAAATTGGCATATATGTTTGCGCTACACAGAAGTAGGAGAAAATATATTCTGCCTGAACATTGGTGGAATAAGTCTAGAAGGAAGGTAAAATATAATCGGTTCGAACTTAGGTAGCTGAGTACCACACTATAGCAGGTTTTAAATATGGGTAGCACCGTATATAGAGCTTGTTGGCAAATATCAGTGCGATAACCATACTTGGGCACTTTCATAGCAGCTGGGTAGTTGCCTAATACATAAATTAGATAGTTAATTTTGTAAATTTACAAAAACTCTAATAAATTAGTGCAAAGTTATCAAAGGAAAAAATATATATATATAATAAATTATATAATTTTAAATTTTTAAAAACTTTTAAAAAATTTTAAGCTAAATATTATTATTTAAAGTTAATATTAAATTATTAAAATAAAATTATAATAACTCTTCCTAATGATCACCTGAACCAAAATTTTCTGCTAAAGAAAAACCAGAACTACTTGTTGAAGAATCATAGCCTATACAGTGGTTTGTCTAGAGGTCAACTACTGCTCTCGGGAACTTCTCTAAAGAAGGATATTTGGCATGCAAGCCAGGAGTATTATTATACAAGATAACTGCATTACCAAAAAAATATATGCGTAAACCTTCATAAATAATTACACATCATAAATCTTTCGAAAACTTACGATTAGTACAGAATATTACGTAAGGGTAAGATTTACGAAAATTTACGTTATAGTAATTATGTAATACTATGGAGGCAAAATTACAAACCTACGAAAAAATATGCAAACTTGCGGAGGCAAAATTACGTAAACCTATGTAAGTCTATGAAAATTTGTGCAAATTTACAAAATAATGCATCTGCATCATGATGCATCTTTATTATATGCCCAATCAATTTATTTTGCAAAATCAATTTTAACTTTTTTACATAATTATGATTTCATAATAACAATTTTTTATTATTTTTAGCACGATCAATTACAAAGAAAAAAAAAATTCAACTACTAACTCTAACCACAAACCAACTATAACAATTACGACTATAATCGCTAATATTAAATCGTCACGTGATAAACATTTTTAATACACTATAGCATCCAAAGCCACTTACAAATGATGTTTATAACAAGCTCCAGTAACAACAAAGCGAAGGCTTAAACGAAGAAAGTACAAGACGCACCAACGGAGGTCTCAATAATGGCACCAAAGTGGTAAACTAAACAACAAGAGTAACATCGAAGCGATGACAAAAACTTCTGCAATCTACCAGAGAAAGTTTCGAACCGAAGCAACCTACTAGTTGTTCTAACGAAGCTAGAAAAAGATTAGTTCGAGAAAAAAGAAGCAAACAAGAAAAAAAAAAAAAAACAAGAAAAAGAAACTACTTATCTTATAACATCAAAACAAGCGACGAAGGCCCCAACAAAGATACTAAGCGACATATCTGTTTCAGCGAAGCTAAACCTAGAAAATGAAAGAATTAATTTGAGAAAAAAAAAAGAAGTGAACAAAGAAAGAAAAACCACTAATTTATAATACTGAAGACTCCAACAATGATACCGAACCAATATACTCATTTCAGCAAACCAAACAGTGAAGCTTAAAATCGCTGACAAAACCTGAAGTTTCCACAAACGACAACCAGAATCTTCATACTATAGATGACAGGTTCGAAACGAAGAAAGCCCAGAATCTTTATAATGATAGCACCAAAGGATGAAATCCCAAAATTTCCATGATGTCACCACTAACTAAGCCTACAAAAGAAAGAAAGTTATTAGTTCAATAAAAAAGAAAAGCAAATGACAAAGCTACTTATTTGTTATTTTACAAGCTCTGGTTTTAAATTCACAAGAACCCCCTCCTACCCAGCGAAGCAAACTTGCAAAATAAGAAAGTGTTTATAAAAAAAAAAAAAAAAACAGGTAAACAACAAAAAAAAAACAAAATCCTAAACAAAGAGAGAAAAAAAAAAAAAAAGAAATCATTTATAAATTCGGTTATAATCACTACCCGGTTCCAGTGAAAAAAAGGAAGAAGGTCAGGAAAACAAAAAAAAATAGGATGATCTAAAAATCTAAATCTAGATCGTATATCAAATATGTAATTTAATAAGATCAGGTGACTAATATAGACATAAGTCACGATCCATTTTTGCTTAAACGTTCATTTCTAATCATTTTTCGCTGAAAATTTGGGTTTAAAAAATTGTATAAAATTTCAATTCCTATTCTTTGGCAAAAGCTAACTAATCCTATTCTTTGGCAAGATCCGTACAAAGCCTTTATTTAATTCTAATTATTTTCTGACGCTATTATTCATTTTCATTCAAGCAAAACCTTTATTCATTTCTAATTTCTTTTCGACGAAAATTAGGTTTAAAAAATTGTATAAAACTTCAATTTTTATTCTTTGGCAAGATCTATTTTCGTTCAAACGAAAAAGGTATTTATTTATTTCTAATTAATTTTCATTTCTTGTCAAAGATGAAAACTAAATTTCGATTTCTATTCTTTGGCAAAATCCATTTTCATTCAAATGAAGGCATTTATTCATTTCTAATTATTTTTCGTAAGACGAAAATTCGTTTTTAAAAAATTAAACCAAATTTCAATTCCTATTTCTTGGCAAGATACAGTTTCGTTCAAGCGAAAGCATTTACTTATCTTTCGTTTCTTGCCGAAGACTATAAATATATAAACAAATATAACTATATAAAATTTTTTACTTAGATTTCGTTTATCATAATTCTTCATGCATCCTAGACAAATATTAATAATATCTTGGTCGTTTGGAATCCTAACTGAGATTCATATTTAACATTTTTAATAGCGGCACCTGTTCGAGTAATATATTTGTTATAAAAGTCTAATTTATATTCGATTCCTTCTTGTTAAGGTTTATTGGTTGACATAAACAGTTTTTTCTATAAATTTTCGTACAAACTAAAGCACACCAAACATTTTTGGACAAGCATTCGAATGAAAATTTAAATCGAATCGGCCTAATAATCATTCAGTCAATTTTTTTACCAGATAATGTAATAAACTTCCATTTTGGACGTGATTAGTATATAAAGGATAGAATTCGGGCCACCACTACAATGTTAATACATTCAAAATTAGGATTTCATTTAAGTGCATGTTCAGTATGCTTAGTATGTGCAAAAATTTATAGCAAGCAACATTTGTTGACATCAAATAGAAACGAAGAATAATACCCTTATTTCGCCACTATGCCCAGTAGATCTCCACCCTGCTGTGGGCCTTTTGGTCCCAGATGACCGGAATGTACTTCTTATTCCTGCCATTGTGGGAAATAAATAATTTTATATTTTTTTATATATTGTAAAGACTTTCGGTTTATGAAATTTATATATATGTAAATCTTCAAAAGTTTTATGTTATTAAAGTTTTTTAAAAAATATTGCATAAATTTTATTTATTTTATATTTTGTAAAACTTATAAAAGTTTATAGAAGTATATACTCAGCAAAGTATATATGCGTAAACTTTCATAAGTTTTTATAGTATATAAAAAAAAGTAAAAACTTATATAAGTTTACATATATATTTTTGCTACTTAGAATTTATAAATTTTTATATACTTCCGTAAGTTTTTACTGTGTATAAAATTTACGTAAACCAACGTAAAATTTTTATGTTGGTTTACGTAAATCTTACGGTGCATAAGAAACTTGTAAATTTACGTAAAATTATTACGTAAATTTACGATTTTCTTACGCACCGTAAGATTTACGTAGTTTTACGCTAAATTTTATGTAAGTTTACAATTTTCTTACGCACCATAAAAACTTACGAAAGTTTACGCATATATATTTTTGCTGATGTTTGACCGATTTGATTGATCAAATATAGCATTTATCAGTGAATAGGCATGCTAAGCTGATTTCAATAGGCCCACATAAACATGAAGAACTGTGATAAACTTTGATACAGTATATAGAAATTTAAACTTATTGGCTAATAAATTCTAGAACCAATCAATTATTTTATACTTGTACAAAATGATGATACTACTGTATAATAATTGTCACAGCTGATGCTGGAAATTTTAATTATTTTAATATGAAATTTTTAAAAAAATTTTAGCATTTTGTTAGAGGGTTTTTTTTAGGGTTAGGTTAGGGTTTAGTGGTAGTTTTAATAATAAAAGAGTATAAGTGGATTTTGGTAAAGTTTTTATTTTTAAATCAAGATCACTAATTTTCAGCTTCAGCCATGACAATAATTATTTAAGATTTCATTTAAGAGTAGGGTGTACGTAGATCAATTTTCATATGATCTATGTGGTATATTGAATTTTTATATAGTAAACAAAAAAGCGCTTCTAATAAAACTTTTTAATACCTTAACCAATTTGTATCAAATTTATACAATATGTAGTTTAAAATAGGTTGTTTATAATAATAAAGTTGTACAATACATATTGTTTTTAAAAAATTTAACTTTACATATAACTAAAATTTTCCCTGGACGCTATATGTTTTCCCCTGGTTACACAAAGAATAGCTAATTATGATTGGTTAGATCATGTGTTGTTTACATGTAAATCATATGATACCAAATGATATTGGTTACACAAAGTTGATCTACAATCTATTTTATATGAATTTGGAAATAGTTACACCCTACCCTTAAGCCAGATCATTGCCATCCGGTTTGTATTCAAGAAATTGTCTTTATAATAGATTTTTTTACATGTTCATTGCATTTAAATATTTGTTTACACTTTTATACTTCGCACCTTTTTTTTACTACGCAGTATAGCTCGATATTTATTAATTTTTAGGTTTTTATTTTTAAGTGTTTACTCTCATTGCTTGTTGCACAAAGCAAACAATCTACTTTATGAAAAATTTAATCATACGAAACTTATTTTCAAAATATTCACGTCGAAGTAAATGAAACCCTTTAATTATTCTATAATATATAGTTATTCTGTTGGTACGATCATAGTAAGCTGCCGGATAAATAATTCTGTTTAAAATTACTGTAGATGTAAAATGTTATGATTTTTTTTAATGATCTGAACTCGTTATAATGACTTTCATTCTTTAACCAACATTTATTTTTTCTGATTGCTCACAAGACTCATGAATAATTTCTGATAAGGTATCTTTATCTTATATTTATGGATTTTAAACAATTGAAAAAAAAAATTTACATTTAAAATATAACGGGAACGCCTATTTCCATCATGGAAATTTACTATTTCCACCATTGGCCATAATTTATCGTAATGTTCGTCATGTATATATAGCTAAAAGTCATGTGAAAAACATAGTGGAAATAGTAAACTTCCATGGTGGAAATAGGCGCTCCAAATATAACCATTTACTCATCGGATGAGTCATTTGGATTATCAATGATGAACCACCCGATCATAGGAGAAACAACCGATTCATTATCGGTACCTTCAAGAATCTCTTGATTAGCACCGATAAATCCAGCAATAAATTTAACATCTAAATCATCCAATCTAAAGGGAACACCAACAATGCCGTCTGGAATATGTTCAACTTTTGTTCTATGATCAGTTTCTAAAGGTCTTCCTGCGCGATCGTAAGGAAAGAAGTTCATTAACCATCCGGTGACATAAGTACCGCCACCAGAACCAAATACTTGGTCAATCTTTACAATTCTACCCCAAAAATCATGATCAATTTCACCACGATAAGTAGCAACTAAATTCAAAATAATCGGTTCAAGGCGATCTAACCAAAAATCCAATTCTAAATTTAATTTTCTTAAATGAGCAACTTTTTCTTGAAGTTTTAACCAATCTTCGAGGGTTCCTTCGAGTGTAATTTTTGGAATTCCACAAATAGTAGTAACTAAATACTCAAAATATGCTTTAACAGCATCTAATAATACAATACGACTTGCTGTTAAGGAGCTTGAGGTAGTTGTTGAAAAATCACATTCTAATAATTCCTTTAAATCAATTTTTTTCACATATTTATCAGTTTCAGCAACAAGTATATTTACAACTTCAGGCCAATCACCTTCATAATTATTTGATAGAACATCACCAGCCTGAATAAGAATTTGTTGTTTTCCTTCATGTTGAACGAATCTATTACGAAATTTCTCAGCATTATAATTAATATGATGACTTACACCTTGAGAAATTGTAAGCCAAACATCATCAGGGCTTAAACGTAAGTGTTTATGATAGTTGTAAGCATGAAGAATAGCGGCTGCAAAGCCATTTGAACAATATGGTTTTTCAATGATAGTTTTTTTGGAATTTTCATATTGAACAGAAACAGAATATACTTTGTGATTACTAAAACGATTAGCGATTTCTTCTTCAACTGAAATATGTGGATCTAATTTATTGTCAAGTTTAATTTTATCGGTTAGAATTTGAGTGCTTCGAGAATTATTTGTTGGATTCATTTTTTTTTTTTGGTTTAAAATATTTAAAATTGAGAAGTTACAAGTCGAATTTTTTTAAAAAATTTCGTTATCTATCTAAATGATTTAAATGATTCTTTTAGGCAATTTCTTTAGGTAATTGTTGCATCATTACGAAATCCCAATTTCGATAGTGTAATATGATCTCATGAAAAATGTAAATAAATATAATTTCTATATCGTGTGAAAAAATGAGGTCAATAAACAAAGTTGTATAAGAAAAAAATAATGAGGAAATAGCCACAATTGCGTTGATGCACTAAACTCGAATAATAACTTACAATATTGTTTAAAGCTGTTTTCATACTGTCGTATTACCACTATTTATTAAAATAAAATAAAATAAAAAAGGATAGTTATTTTCAGCCGAATGTCAATTTGCCTCTGTGATAACAACTGAGGCATCTCAGCCGGCACT
This sequence comes from Dentiscutata erythropus, assembly GCA_910591965.1. Classification (NCBI taxonomy): domain Eukaryota; kingdom Fungi; phylum Glomeromycota; class Glomeromycetes; order Diversisporales; family Gigasporaceae; genus Dentiscutata; species Dentiscutata erythropus. The sequence continues at coordinate 22,176 of CAJVPY010000316.1, read as the reverse complement.
AACTGATCTGCATTGATTGGCCTACATCACTAATTTAGGCCAGTTGATACCTGATAGAAGATACCCCAGTGGGGCGATGTAATCAAAGCTATACCGATACGTAAAAATCTATTGAATAATTTTTAAACAGTAATAATTTTACGTATAGTAATTATAAATAATGCACAACCCTAACGGTTCGATAGTTTTTCGGATAAAATTTTGCAAAGATGTCTTTAAGTTATAGAGGCATTTCTTTAAAAAAGAAACTAAATTAGGTTTCCTCCTATTTCCTTTTTTTTTTTTTTTAAAAAAAAAAAAAGACACATAGTATATTAAAAATTTTTCACGCTTAAAGAAATGGCTCTATAGCGTTGTAGTACTAGTTTCGCAAAATTTTATTCAAAACTACCGAACCGTTAGGGCTGTGCATCTATTTAAAATTTTTTATAATTACATAGTATTAGGGATGGATCAGTCCGTCTTGGTTGGTCCCAATCCTTATAGGACTAATTTTATAACGTTCATAGTCCGGTCGGTCTGTTTTTCGGTCCTGGAATCAGTCTCACAACTTATAATTTTTCAATGCATAACGTTAAAATTTTTTTGATTAGCGACCAAATTTTTAATCATCGCTCAGGTTGGAAAGGGTTATGAAAATGTTATTATTATTTGTGCATCTTATTTTCTTTATCGTCATATTAATTTATCATTATTAGTAATCGTTGGACCAAGGATCGAGAATCATTCGGTCTTCAGTCTTTACGGTCCGGTCCTGGTCTTTACGAAGATGCACTAATCAGCTTTCTTCTAATAATCGATACCAGTAAGATCTCTAGATCATGTATAATGATTTAAACTCGCTTTTCTTAAAATTTTGTCTACGAAACCACCTGTGCACTAACAAAAAAGTAAGGTTTTATTTAAAAATACTGTACGATTTTTTTTCTCACAGGTGAAAGGCACGACATATACATGGAAATTGACAAAATATGTTAATAAGCGAATCAATGTTTCATTGGAAATAACGTACGTACATAGGCGAATTAGAATTATTGCCCAGGTTACGAAGTTTTACACTAACTCTAAGTTAACTCCAATTTAAACTATAACTCTCACCCTAACCCTAACTATTTATAAATTTGCTTAAATTAGTTTAAATAGTTATTTTTATGTTATAATATCATCCACTAATAATAGAGATTATCACCGGAACAATGAGTAAGTTCTATGACAGAATTTTCACAGTAATTCACGATAGAAATTATAATTTAATGCAGACTAACTCAACTTTTTACCATATTACGCGTCAAGTAAGTGTGTACCAATTTTTATATGACTTGCGATAGAAATCATGATAATTTCAGTACGAACTAACTCAACCTTACCTACATATTATATGTCGAGTTTTGTACTAGAATTTTTATAGCAACTCGTCGATATAAATTACAATAATTCAATAAACTAATTTAACCATTAGTAATATTTTGAGATTAATAGAATAAAAGGGCACCTGCGGCGCCCCATTTACACTTGTACTTATATAAATTTATAAACGAATATTGAAATAATAAATATTAATATACTTTCTAAAAATTACCGATATTACCGTTGTTAGTGGTAGCCTTGTTATTTTAAACAATATATGGAATGCTTTATTTTATAAAATAATAATATTGTAATAAGGAAAATAAATAAATAAAATATGTAATAATTTTGGAAAATACCGTAATAGTAAATAAAAATTCTACTTATTACAATACTCTAATATTAATAAACATTGCGCACTACATTTTTTTTAATTCTTATATTAGACAGTTTAGTCATTAGAGATGACTTTTTCTAAAAATATCTAATATCTCCATTATAGATTATATCTAGAATTTCTTTATAAACAAGCATACGAAAACTAAAACTAATTTGTTTTTCGTATAGTTCACCTAAAATTTTAAATTCTTCAACTGGTGACCATTTGTTCTGAAGATTGGTTCGAATTTTATTGAGTATACCTTTATTCTCACTCTTTTCATTCTCATTTCTTTTCATCCTCATACTTTTTATCTTTGTTCCCTTTATTCTCATTCTTTTCATCTTCATTTTGTAGATTTTTTATAAATTCAATAAATTCTTCTATAAATATTTTATTTTGCCCTATGTCCTCTCCTTGCTCTGCAAGCGTTTCGCTATCTTGCCTGTTTGCTTCTATATCATTTTCATACCTGCTTGCTTCTATATCATCTTCATCTATTTCCACTTCCTCCTGTCCATTTTTATAAATTTCAAAAATTCTTGATCATCATTCGCTTCTTTTTATCATTTTCTCCTAGATGTTTAAGTTTTATAGGTTTTTTGCATCATTCTTCAATTCTTTCATTTGACTATTTAATGTACATATTACATTGTTTATACTTTCGTGTATTTTGGATAAATTTTCGATATCTTTAGATTTTTTTCTCTGAATATTTCTAACTGTTTGTTTTTCCATTGATTTTTTATATAATTTATTTTCTTTGCAGTTTTAAATTCAACTCAATCGGCTAATACTATCAAAAATCTTTTAAGATCTTTTTTGGTTTGCTTCGTATAATATCTCCCACACACATATTTAGGTCATAATTCATATAAAAAGAGACCAGTGTATTAATTTTTTCAGGTTGATCGTCACCAAAATGATCTAATAATCTGGAAACAGATATACTACAAATTGCAACCGATAATTTAGTAGTAATAGAATTGGTACTACGTAATTATCCAATTAAGATAGCTGGAAAAATAACTAATAAAAGAATAAAATGACGATTTGAATATTTTATTATAATATAAATGTTTTAAATCTTACGCAAATTCGAATTAATCCTTTCAATTGCATTTTTTCCATAGAAATTGATAAGGAATTACTTAAATCAAAGATACCAAATAAATTACAATGAATAACACATGCATTGAAAGAGATAATATGGGCTGCTGTCAATAGAAATCAGGCATATTGACATTTTAAAAAATCCATACCTCAACTTTCACAGTCAATAGCTCGATTAATATTGAAGCTATCTTGATAATTTAATGTTCAAAAGAAGATTATATTCTGAGCTTTCTTTTGAATGTTGTATCATCAAGATAGCTTCAAAATTCATAGTGATATGAGTCGTGAAAGTTTAGGTATGGATTTTTTTTAAAATGTCAATCTGCCTGATTTCTATTGACAGCAGCCCATATATTCACTAATCTATATCTGTTAGGAAAAATTTTATCATAATTATCGACATCAAATTGACTAATAATCATGATTAAAAGAAATATTGTGAACCGTCATCTAAAAAAGAATTACCAATTCCTAAAGAAGGAAACAAAAGACTAAGCAAAAAGATGGCTAAATGTGCATATAGATGTTTTCTTCAATCTTGAATAGAAACAATAAGATAACAGGAAGCTTAGAAGAAAAAGCAAAGAAATAGCTAATGTCCAAATTTTGTTAGGAAAAGAAAGTAAATACACCGTATAAACGCGTAATAACGCGCGTTATTTCGGGACGCGCATGCGTGATAATTCGAATCATTATGCTAATTTTGGAACTTTCTTGAGACATCATTATAGAACTAGAAATAGATACTTAGTTTTTTTTTGATATATTTAATATGATGGAGCGCGTTATTTTGAAACGCGCACGGGCGTTATTTTGAGTCAAATATACCATTTTTAAGAAAATCGAAATTTCGAAATAACGCCAACGTGCGTTATTACGCGCTTATACGGTATCGTTGAAATATAATAATCGAAAGGTATGTGAGCATAGATAAAAATATAACAGCATCATCAAATATATTTGTGAAGGAGCAAAACTTCTTTTTGTTTTCTTTAAACTCATTAAATGATACAACTACTAATCCAGGAAGTATTCCAATAATGACCATGGTTAATATATCGTCAAGCGGAATATTAGATTCCATCTTATACCAGAAATGATTTAATATGTATCTTATAAAAAATAATGTTATATAACAATTTAAATGTGTATCTTAACGAAATATGTAACTGATAAATGGTGCTTATAATACAGTGAGCATTATATAAATTTTAATTTTCTGCTCCTTCACTAAGTTTGTGTAATCGAACATATCGATATCTAAACTCGTATATTATGAAGGCGTCCTGTCACACAAATTTATATAACCAAATACTGATTTAAAAAAAATATATTTTTGCAAACGCGTATGTGTAGTACGTGTGTACGAAACAAATAAAAGCGTATTGGAATCAAATATTTCTTAAATTCTTAAATTCTCAACAATAATAAGGTATTTACACTTTATTGATGTCGGCAATTTACTATATAAAATATGATTCAATGTGCTGCTTGTTATACATTGTCTCCACAAGGTATTAAGTAAATCAGTACGTATGGTAGAGATTTGGATAAAACTTAATTTTTAAAAGTAATTCTTTTTTTAATAGAATTGACCTTTTTCGTATTTTTCGCGTTATATCATAAGAAAAAATCTTCAAAAGATTTCCTTTCACAAACAGTACTTATGTACAGCCATAATTTCTACACATCTGTCCTGTTTGCATTTCCGCACTGTACTTCTTTACTATCATCCATAAGGAGAGATTGTGGTTCTCGGATTTTCTGCTTCATGCGTATGTGTGCACAGTACATATACATGTATATATGAACGTCAGGGAGAATTTAAGTATTTGGTCCCCAAATCTAAATTCACTCAATTATATATTATATATCAATCAACGCTAAACTTCTGATCTATGTCAATAAAGTGTACAGTACACAATTTGGCCACTAATCAATTAGTAATAAATACTCCGCGATGTTAATATAGTGATTGGAGTATTGAATATTTCTAGTATATAAGATGCGTGTTATTTCGGAATGCGGAATTATTTCGGGATCATATGTGCTATTTTTATTAAAGGATCTACATTTGTCTTTTCGATATAAATCAATATTTAAAAAAGCATATTTCATGTATAATTTACATTAAGTTTTAAACATAAAAATTAGAAATAAATATCAAGATAGTCGTGAAAGTATTAACACTTATTTGAATAAGAGCGAAAGAATGCTAAGAGAAGTATTTAACGAGAGCTGAATTTTAATGTAAAATCAAGATTATTTAATGATTTTGATTTATCTCATTTTATTAATAAATTTGATTAATTTGTATTCGAAATTGCACAAGCATCAATATATTTAATGTATAGAAATAATGCAGCAATTTTAGAATTGTGAATTAGGCAGGACATATTAACTTAGAGTGGCATGCATGCTGTGGTAGAAACATAGCTTCGTAAAGTTCAGGGCAATCATATAAATTAATAAAGAAAATAGCAATGCCGATAATTTTAGTGTGTACGTACAGATCAAATATGTTGTCGGACGATGTATGTATTATCGTGCTTTTCACACTCCATGGAAACCTGGAAATCAACAATTGGCTAGAAAATTATATTGATTTTTAAAAACTTCTAATATTAATTTTTTTTTTTTTAAAACTAAGATTTCTTAATAATTGTCGAGTGAATTTCAATGTTTAAACCCATTTTTGAATTCTGAAATAAAAGTTAACCAATATGTCGTCACACTAATAAATTATGCTATATTGGGACGCATTAATTCGGGCCACAAGTGTCATTTCGTGCTTATACGGTAATTGAAATTTATTGTTTTTACTATTTACCACTTTTTAATTAGGAGTTATAGCATGAATTTAATTTACAAACGATTAGTACTGTAGTAAAAACACATTCAAATTATAATACTGTATTTACGATTTACAATCACTAATTGTCGTGGTCCTCAATTATTTAAAAATATAAACCTTGCCAAAGCCCAGATATGTTCTTTTATTATTAAAGCTAACCCTAAACTCTAACCTATTTACATTATAATAAATAAACAATAATAAAAAAGCTAAAAAAATACGCCCAAAAATTTTGAAAATTTATATTAAAATACTGAAATACTTAAAATTTTCGGCTTCAGCCATGACACTAATTAACGTTAGCACACTACACTAATACGTATTGATATCACGTATTCAGATGCGGATAATGATGCTATTGTACAACATGCATGTATGATTAAGTTGTACAAAGATACATTTATCGGATATTATCGACAATTTTCCCTACATTTTAATGCCAAACGAACAAGAAATAGGTTATCAAGTCCAGGTAACAGACAATTTTAATGATATTAAAGAATTATTTGATCTTTACAATGAAGAAGTTTTAAGAGTACTCTGAAAATTCTTTATAAATTGGACTAATTTTTGATACAAAGAAGCAAAATCCTAATGATATTATCAATTGGTGCTTGAATAATCAAATCGATCCTATAATTCAATCAATCATCGACCATTGTTATCGTTTCGGTAAATGGATATCAAAGAAGGCATTAGAATGGTACATGAATCAGCAGAAAATGGACTTCCCAAAGGAGCAGCCAATATCGGTTTGTTATTATCATGGAGATGGAATCGAGAAAGATAAAAAGACGGCATTTGAATTACTTACAAAATCTACGGAAAAAGGATTGTCTAAAGGTGCAGTTTTTATTGGTCTTTGCTATCTTGAAGGAGTCGGAGCTGAGAAAGATGAACATAAAGCATTCGAACGGTTTATGAATCTAATGAGGATTGTCTTCTTGGACAATTGCAGGTTGGAGTTTGTTATGAGAGAGGAATAGGAGTTGAAAAGGATCAAAAGAAGGCATTCGAATTATGCATGAAATCCGCAGAATAAGGACTTCCCGAAGGACAATATAATTTGGTATTTGTTATCGGTAGAATGTGGTTATAGATATGGACGTGGAGTTGAATTAGATGAAGAGAAAGCATTTGAATGGTATCTGAAATCTGTGGAAATGGACATGTCCTTTGTCGAACTATGTTATCGAAATGGTATAGGAACACCTGAAAATCAGGAAAAAGTATTGAACGAAGGTCAAAGCTGATAAACGTAATTGGGATGATTTCGATAGTGGAAATTCTTATATTGTTGATTTTTTGAAAAATGCCTTAGAAAAAAATAATAATTCATTGTCATGGATTCCATTCAATAAATTACAAATTAAATCGAAAATTCGAGAAGGAGAATTTGCAACTGTATATTCAGCCACATGGCAATTAGATAGATCGTATGTTGCACTTAAATTGTTTCATGGATCACAAAATAATGGTGCGATCCGTTATCCGTTTTTCTATTTAAAATTTAACGGATATCCGGATTCTTTATAATAATTTTGTTATAAATTTAAATTAAGGATATCTATATTGTGAAGAAATTTAAATGAGATAATAATTAATAAAATTTACGTGATAAAGTTAATTTGTTTTAATAATAATATACGTATTCTATATTGTAGTTAAAAGTATAGCATAAAGTTGAATGTAAAAATCTTACGTTTTAACAATGTTATGGAGATGAAGCCACTACTAATGGTTATATATTAGTCATGCAGTATGCAAATTTGGGTTCATTGAGTGAGAATCTTTACTACCATACAGCGCGGACTATAGTACCCCGGATACGATACATTCCACGAGCAAAATCCAAGTTAGTACCCGGGTACTATACTAGGTAAACAGGCTCTGTTAAAGTCCGAAGCGATTAATTAACAGCAGAGACCATTAATGCTACACATATATTAAAACCGGTGAGGGATTATATCCATCACAATTGAATCCAACATAAATAATTTGATTTGTGATTGATCACAGGCGAGAGGGATTCACTTTGGATCGGGCAATGTCTCTGCTGTTCGATTAATTTTAAACAAATTTGGACCGGCAGATCCTCGATTTTGATTGGAGAAGGGCCGATGATCTTCAAAAATTTGGCGCACATTACAAAATTAGTTAATTAATTACGGCCGGAATTAACTTTTTAATTTTTTCTATTACAAAAATAGAAATTCTTAAATAATTTTCATTTAATGGATTTAATTAGTAAAATTAAGAGGAATTACGGCCTAATTTTTTTTGATCGTCGCTTTTAGACAATCAAAATGTGAGAATCTGCCGGTACAAATTGTTGCGGCAGCTATGGTAAATTACCCGGGGTATGCTACTGATAAGATCTCTATTTATATCCGAATGCTATTAATATTATATATTGAATAATGTGATCTTTACGTTTTGAAGAATATCTAACAGGTGTAAACCATTGAAGACTGGTAAAGTTGAAAGAGAAATATATAGCGGGTACATTTCTAGTCTTTGTAAATATCCTGATACGTCGGTTGGCACTTTACGGTAAATATGAATAAAAAACCTATATAGTAATTAATTGAACTAATTTAAGAATAAATCTTACGATGATTATAATAATTAAAAGTAATAAAAGGAGGTGATTCAGTTTAAATTAATGAGTGCTCGAACTCACGCAGTAAACAACATAAATAGTAAAAAAAATGATTAAAATATTTTGATTGATGGGATTGGTTAAAGGTTTTTTGAATTGAATCTCGTGATAATAGAAGCAAAGAAAATTACTGGAGACACAAATGCATATTTACATTAAGAGTACATATATAAATAACGCTTAACGTTATAATCCTGATCATCGTATAATCTAATTGTAATAACGTTGTTTCGGACGATTCAATAAGAATAGACATTTAAAAACTAAGCAATAAATTTTAACTGAAAAATATAGAAAAGTTTAAAGAAAATATGGTACTTGACATTGAGACGCGTCGAGCTAATGATCGAAACCGAAAGCGAAAAAAGTTAGCCTCAGAAACAAATGAGGAACGTGAGGCACGTCTTGCTCATAGGCGTGAACAATATAAACAAAAAAGAGCCAATGAAACTGAAGAGCAAAAGGCAGAGAGAAGAAATAGAAATAGAAATGCGTCTAAAAGGCGGAAAACACGTGACATAACAAATGTAACGGGAAATTCAGAACTACCGGAAAATTCAGAAGAGCGAGAAAATTCGGAAAATAATGAAAATTCGGTAAATACTGAAAATTCGGTAAACAATGAAAATTTGGAAAATACTGAAAATTTGGAAAATTCAGAAAATATTTCGGAGCATGATCGTAAACTTCTATGGATTTTCGTGATGCAATTCAAAATCTTAGAAATAAACACTGTCCAGTATGTAACGAAAAGTTTCCATTAATTGAGCTCTATGGAGGGGAATGCCGCCGCTGCCATTACGAGAAAAATAACCCCAGAAAATTCTCAGCGGAAAACAATATGGATCCTGGTAAGTAATAAGAAAATTTAACTGCATATTTATATAGATTTAGTAATGGGTACTTAAATTTTTATAGGTGATGTTCCACAAGAACTTCGGGGTCTAACCAATACTGAAGAAATGCTGATTGCACAAGTTTTTCCTACTATATCGGTATATACGCTTCGCGGAGGGCAATATGCATATAAAGGAAATGTGATCAATTTTCCTCAAGATGTGCACGAATTTGTGACTTGTTTACCACGCAACCCAGCAGCACTGAATACACTTGTTGTTAGACGGCATTCGGCAAACAGATCTATATTTCATGACTTTTATGTTCGGCGGGAAAAAATAGCACAAGCACTCAAGTGGTTAAAAAGCAATAATGTGTTCTACAAAGATATTGATATCGATAATGATGTATTGCAATCCTTACCAGAAAATGGATCGATTATCGACCAACTTTCACAACTATCAGAGGAAGAGGCTGATAGCGAAGATCCAAATACAGGACAAAATGCAGATTCACATGAAGAAGATAATGAAGCAACTGAAAATGGTTTCAGGTCACAGACTTTTGTGCCTTCTATGCCACCTGGACGTAGTGAGGAGGATGTAATAAATCAAACTCTACACCGAATGCAACAAAACAACTCAACACGTGAAAGCTCATTACTTGATTGGCCGCATATCGAAAATTCACCCATCGATGAGTTTTGTACGCCTGGATATATGGTATGTGCATTTCCGACACTTTTTCCGCGAGGTACTGCAGATCTTCACAGTCATAGAATCAAAGAAGTAAAGCCAGCAGATTATTTCAAGCATATGATGCTTTACAGAGATGGCAGATTTGCTCGTCATCCACGATGGTGTTATTTCGCATTAAATTCATTAATGAGATGGAGAGCATTATCAGAAGGCCGGGTATTTGTACAACAGAATTTGGAAGAAGAGCAATTAACTGCTGATGATGTCATAGATTTAATACAAAATGACCCCAATATGGCAAATCGTGTGGCGTGTTATGGGAAGGTCTGCGCAGTACACGGCAGTATTGGATGCGTCGTAGTGCCGAGTTAACAGATATAACAAAACAGCTAGGCCATCAGGGAATGATATTCTTTACATTCAGTGCAGCAGACTTTCATTGGCCTGACCTATATGAACTCATGCCTAGTGGCGAAAATTTTGAAGAGGGAGAGACGGACCAAGATGCTGCAAAATGCAGACACAAAGACCTTATAAATAATCCCCATATTGCTGCATGGTATTTTGAAAAGCGGTTTAAGATTTTCTTTGAGAAAGTTTTAAAACCAAAATGGGTTTAACAGATTGGTGGTACCGTTTTGAATGGCAACACCGTGGCAGTGTGCATGTGCATGGTATAGCAAAACAGAAAGATGTATCTAAAATCGATTGGGATGAAATGAGCAATGATCAAGAAAAAATGGAAGAAGTAGTGCGCTACTTAGACTCATTAGTAACAACAATAAATCCTAATTTGCATGCACCTCCAGCAAGTCGTCACCCGTGTCAGAAACGTATTGAAGATCTTGATGATAGTCTACAAGATTATGTTGAATTGATAAACAAATTACAACGACATACACAGTGCAGCACGTCATATTGCTTGCGAACTAACAAGCAAACAGGCGAACAGGTCTGCAGGTTTGGATTTCCCAAGGGACTGTGTAATCAAACAGTAGTGCAAGATAATAATGGTCATCTAGAATTAATCACAGCTAGAAATGATCCTCTTATAAATCCTCACAATCGCATTCAACTTCAAGGGTGGAGAGCAAACATCGACCTTAAACCCGTTCTCACAATTCATGCGGCGTTGAAATATGTCTCTAAGTATGCTAGCAAGGCAGAACCACGATCCCTAGCTTTCTCAGAGGTGTTAGATAAAGCTCTTCATGATAGTGTGCGCAGTGATCCTGCTTTAAAGGCATTTCAAAAACTACTCCTTCACACAGTGGCAGAACAGGATTATTCTGCCCAAGAGACATGTCATCTTTTACTTCAAATACCACTATATTATTGTAGTAGAAATTTTGTTATAATAAATCTTAACAAAGAATCGAATCGTTTGCTCCGTAATAGTGATGAGCATAACGATAATGGGAGAACAGGTCTTTCACCTCTTCAACAATATTGGAGTAGGCCTACTGAATTGCAAAGCCTTTCACTCTTTAAATTGTATCTACAATACAAAAACGTGTGAGGAAACTGGATAAAATGTAAATCAGAAAATATTATACGCGTCTGGCCACGCCCATCTCCGGAAATAAACGGCCACCAATGGGAGGATTTCTGTCGAGTGAAGGTTCTCTTACATGTGTGCCATAATGATCTTTCTCAACTAACAGACAATGGCAACCTGTCATAGATAGATTTATATAACTGACATCATTCAGAAATAAATTCAACAACAACAGATGTAATTGGATCAGCAATAGAAAATATTGAAGCTTACAGTGACAATTCAGATGATGAAGATCAAAATAATATGCAAGATCCGAATGGTAATCACAGAAATGAACCTCGACCTGACTGGATGATACTTTCAGAAATGACTCCATCTACGACATTAATTCAATCGAATCTTGGAACTCGGGACGAAGATTTAAGTTACGATTGGGAAGGTGATACTCAACTACGGTATCCAGAATTAGAAACCGTTGAGAACTTCATCCAGCAGGCTATCTGTGATAATACTATTAATCAAGAAATTGAAAATAATATAGAAATTGATCAGAACATACTAAATGAAAAACAGAAAAGAATATTTAAGCGTATAGAATCCCACTATGACGCTGAAATCTCTTGTCAACTTGTAGAGGCGCTCAAAATCATTGTTATGGGTATGGCTGGAACAGGAAAATCTCAACTCATTAAAATCATACGAAAAATGATATATGAGAAGGGAAGAAACAATAACTTATTACAAGAACAAAGGCCGCCTATACTTGTGCTTGCTCCAACAGGAGTTGCAGCCTTTAATATTCAAGGCAGTACCATTTACTCAACACTCTCAGTTCCAATAACCTCTAATAAATTTGACCTTAGCAGTAATGGGCTTAAAAAGCTCCAGAATAAGCTACAGGGAGTAAAGTATATTATTATAGATGAATGAGTATGGTGGGACGTCGACTTCTAGCCCTAATTGATCTAAGATTACGGTAAGCATTTCCAGATTGCAGTAATATACCTTTTGGTGGACGCTCACTTATTCTTGTTGGTGATTTTGGACAGCTTCCTCCTGTAGGTGATCTTCCAATGTACTCTAAAGAATCTCGTCCATCAGACCCTTTATCTGAAGATGAACATAATGCTTACGGACAATTTCAGGAGACATATAGGCTCGAGGTTATACAACGACAAGCTGGCAATTCAGAAAAGCAGCGCAAATTTAGAGAACTTTTATTACGCCTGTGAGATGGAGAATCTATTCAATCAGATTGGGAACTTTTAATATCACGAATTTCGGAAAACCTATTTAAATTAGAGAGAAATCAATTTTTAGAATCTATTAGTATTTTCTCTACATGGAATGAAGTTGATATGGTTAATTTAGCAAAACTTCGGTTATTAAATAAGCCGGTAGTTAAAATTTGTGCAGTCCATACAGGTGGTTCTGAAGCTTCAAAGGCTGATTCAGACGTCGCAGGAGGTCTTGATCCAGTTTTACTAATAGCGAAAAAAGCACGTGTTATGCTTAGTACAAATTTGTGGGTTTCTGCTAGACTCGTAAATGGGGCAATAGGAACAGTGGTTGATATTATTTTCAAAGATAAAGAAAGCAAAACTTCTTTGCCCACTGCTATTTTAGTTTCTTTCGACAAATATCGTGGACCCTTCATAATAACACCGGAAGGAAGTCATGCTGTACCAATTATTCCAGTTATACATACTTGAGAGGGTAAAAAAGAAATATGTTCATGGTTACAAATTCCACTATCCCTTTCTTGGGCTATTACAGTGCATAAATCTCAAGGTCTAACATTAGCGAAGGCTAATGTTAATATTGGAAAGAAAGAATTTGCAGCCGGACTATCTTTTGTGGCCTTATCTCGTGTCTGTTCTCTTGATGATATAAGGTTGAATTCTTTTACGTTCGAAAGACTACAACGAATAAAAAACTGCAAAAGATTGCAAGAGTGAAAAAGTGAGGAAGAAAGATTGGTGAAATTAGAAAATACGATGAATTAAATAAAATTTAGTTGAAAGGTTCAGGTAATATACAAATTAATAATTAGACGCTTAAAAAAATAATTATCACTGTATTCGGGTATCTGTACGTATTAATTATAATGGAAAAAAAAAGTAGAGTGAAGTTAAATTTAAATAAAAAAGGAATTCATTAAGGTATTATTGTAATTATTGTAATGTATTTATTCGTTCGTATTCTTTTCTGGCTTTGTTTAAATTGTTATTGTTTGTTTTTTGTAATAATGATTGGCGGGTTATCACGTGGGCGGAATCCACGATATTTACGGTAATAATGATTGGCTGAGTATCACGTGGGCGGAATCCACGAAATTTACGTCTCCATAGTAAGTCCTCGCTACGCTTCGGACAACTAAGCGATTTTTCGTATGAAATTTTTTTTACATAGGATATACCCACCGGGCACTTAATATATGTTGTTTTTTTGAGGGGGGTACTATAGTCCGCGCTGTACGGTATATCAGTTGGGAAGAGAAGTTAAGCTTACTATCATATATGTTCAAGATCTTCATATTCTTCATTCTAATAATATTATACACAAAAGTTTACATAGTGGAAATATACTACAAGATTGTTATCATGCTGCATATATTATTGATTTAAGATCAACAGAAATAAAAATCAGATATTTACTCTTTTGGAATAATAATGTCTAAAATTTTTACAGGAGTTTTGGCTTACAATAGTATTCCACGTGATTTTAATCTAGCATTAAAGATAAAGACCTAAAATTAAATGTAAAGTATCACAATTACTTTTAGATTTAATGGATAAATGCCTAGATGCTAAACCTCAGTATAGACCAACTGCTGAAAAATTAGCAAACATACTAAAGCAATTTCGAGAAGATATAGAAAATAATGAAACTAAATTATTAAACAAGTCGAATTAATTGAAAATTCCAATAAAAATTCAACATATGATTTATATGAATATGATTCATATGATTTAGATGATTTAGTATTAGATAAATGCGATTCCTATGATTTAGATAAATACGGCTCATGTGATTTAGACAAACACGACGACTCATATAGTTTAGAAGAATGTCTAGATGAAGATGGCAATTCATATGACTTAGATGAATATCTAGATGAACACAATCCATGTTATTTAAATAATATGAAGATGGTCCATATGATTCAGGTGAATTTGATGAATATGATTTCATTGTCGCTACCGAAAACGCAAACAATCCATTTACACAAGTCGACTTTCTGATTTCAAAGCCTTCTTGATCCAGTAAATTCAGGTAATATACTTTGACTATAAATATTGATTAATTTTAGGAGTTGTCTTTACTCTACCCATGGTGGTAAATAATTTTTGCCATCCGTCTAAATTAATTAGTAAATTGATTGTTCGACCTCTAAATATATTATAAGATTGCTACATAATTTAGATGTAATTGCATTAAATTATTTTACCACACTGAACTGAGTCAAAATTTTCTTTAAATTTATTAATCCTAAAACTTCACATTTTCGCCTATGCTGCAACACATAGACCTATAATATGTGAATTAAATTTTTGTTGATAAAATTTTAAATTTCTAAATTAAAGAAATATTTTTTTTCAAGCACATTAGGATACATAACGAAATATACAGATTTTATGTAGTTTAAAAATTATTATGCCATATTTATCAGAATGATGTTTCAGGACATTCTATTTTAGATGAATAAAGCGCATATTGCCTAGAGATGCACCATTCGTAGTATCTAGTATAATTTTTTTTCATAATTGTGTCTCGGATCGATTCTTACCTCAGGTGATATAATGATGCCTGACGAAGCATAATAGTTTCATCATATGACGAAACTTATGGTTTCGTCAGACAAAATAGTTTCGTCAGGCATCTATAAGGTTATAACAGAGATGCGTAACCTGCGATTGGTCATCCGAGGTAAGATATTACAATATCGCTGAGAATATATTGTTCCGGGTTATTGGCTTACGATCCACATCAGATCTCTCTACTTATTGTACGTTAGTAAATTTCTTTTTTGAATGAAAATTTAACCTATCCTTCTCCAACCATCGTGTACTTTGCAGATTTTCTTTTATTTGTAAATTGTAGATTTAATAGAATACGCATTGTTCAGGGACAGTAAAAATATCGATTTATGTTGATTATATGCAAATCGATATTTTTAGGCCAAATTGTGGTCAAATCGATATTTTACGACTTTATATGCAGTGTGTGCGGGACGGGCCGGGCCTGCTTAGACCCGAAACAAAGCCCGAAAATTAATTGTAAACCCGAGCCTGGCCCGAAAAGAAAAAAAAGTCCCTGAAGTAAACCGGACCGGGCCTTATTTAAAACTATACCCGACCTGGCCCGGCCCGCAGTTTTATATAAAATTTCGCAAATAAATAAATTGGTTCTGCCGGGTAATTTTTTTGCAATGTTACAGCTGTTTCATAAATTCTGGGACATCTGGCAAAAATTTACTGGTCGAATATTTGCCAATTAATAAGTTCGTGATTATTTCCAGAATTTATAAAAACAGCTGTAACTTATTTTTTGTTATTTGGAAATGATAAGAGTTTGCTTCCGGACCTCCTAGTTGTTATATTAAACTGGACGGATTCTGTTCCACGGAAATGCCTAATGTTAAATAAGCTTAGTAAATGGGATAAAAACATGAAAGCTGTTTAGATATTAAAAATCGGCACTTATCTCACCGGACATCCTGACTTATGCCGTTCTGCTCACTTCATAGACGATCACTTTATTTCACTGACAGTTAGTTCACAGGTAAGTTTATTTTACAAGCAATCATTCAATAGACAAGTTCATTTCGTAGACAAATTTTCATCTTACCGACAGCTCGATTCATATACCGTTTATCTCACCGATAACTCATTTCGCAGACAAAGTAATCCTAGTCATTGTCATTAGGACCAGTTTTAAACTAGGGCTAAGGTAGTGCGATTTATAAGAAGAAAACTGTGAAATAAGCTGTTGATGAAAAAAATGGTCAGTGACATGAGCTGTTGGTAAAGTGAACTAACTATCTACTTGTCTACTAGGTGATTGTTGATTGTTGATGAAATGACGCGGATCCAATTTTATGTATGCTAGTTAAGTTATCAACGCTTAAATATTGGCAATTGGTAATAGATATCCCGGGTAATTGGACAAAAATGAAATTTTACTGGGAAAGATAACTAACATATCGGCTACATTCACAGTTATGCTTTTCCAGTAAATTTCGCTTATGCTAAATTACTTAGTATGTACTGTAACCGATTTATTTCCCACCATTCATGTAGCGCATTATCTCAAGGTTATTAAACAAAAAATAAAAAGATAAAAAATATAAAAAAATAAAAAAAAACCAACCGAAAATTAAATAATAAATAATTAAATTATAGATAATTAAAAAAACAGTAAATTGAAAATTAAATAAAGAAAAAATAACTATAAAAATTTGCACTTCGAACTTATGCAGGATCTGGTAGTGATATTTAATATACACAGCGTAGTAAGTTTACTGCCTGAGTTTAATTTACATACGTTGTAAATTAAAAATTTATACATATGATATGATATTTTTAATACACTTTAGCTTAGTATACCACGAGAACCAATTATGCTTTTAAGTTTACCGGGTATTATTGGGCGCGATCGGGCTTTCTCACAAAGCTTGGATCCGGCCCGATATTTAACAAGCCCGAACAATAGCGGGCTCAAAATTATGAGCCCGAATTGAATAAAAGCCCGGCCCGCACCCTATGCAGTGTAATGGTATATGGGACCCATCACAGCAAAAGGAGGGGAAAATTTGAAAATTTGTTCTTATGATAATTTTATTCTAATCAATCTGATTCTTCAAGATATTGAATTTTTTTAGAAAAAATTTTTTTGGCCCATCCCCTCCTTTTGCATTTATGGCCAGAATTGTCATAGTGCTGGCCGAAATTAAGAAAGTTAAATTTAGAAATTTAAGAAATCGTAATAGTATAAATTTTTTTTTTTTTTAAAAAATAAAAAAATTCAATGAAATATATTCTGGCCATACATTGCCGATATTGGTCTATTGGAGTTTTAGGCAATAGTGGACAAAATCCTAGCAAAGAATTACTTAATGCTCTTACGATTATATGCTATAATCAATAAATCAACTTGGTTTCATGAAACATCTTGGTCACGTTATTTCCAATAATTATTTTGATTGGCTGGTAGGTGCAGTAATCGATATAAATTTGTCAATTCGATATAAATCGATATTTTTTGCCATATCGATCGATATTTTTAAAAAAGCAAATCGATATTTTTCATTGTCCCTGGCATTGTTACAGTAATTTGGAAAGTATGTGGTTAAACCATTACTTAGGCAATAGTGTACATTATTATGATAACCAATCTGAATAATTTGACTTTTTCATAATACTTCTCTGGATAAAGATTAACACAGTTGAATAAATCTCTTTCATTTGTATTTTACAATATATTTTTTATATCCATGTAAATAAAACAAATGAAATCATATTTACTGAAACTTTGTCATAATGTCAGAATATAAAACTTAATCAAACTCGCACTACGGTAACGTAAAATAAAAAATGGATTATGGACGATGTACGTACAGTACGCGCGTAATTATGCCATTAACTACGACTCAATTGCATTATATATTAAAATCTTGCCGTAGATTTATACGCATGTAATACCATTATTAATGTGTATTTGATATTTTGAGTTATAGAGAATAGGCACTGCGTTTTAGAGTAATGGCTCGAATTAAGCTTGATTTAGGCCAAATTTTGAAATTACACCCTGCGCGTTATTTCGCGACAATACTGTAGATGACGATTCTAATTTGTGATATTGAATGCAAACTTACATATATTAATTTGAAGCTATTGTATAAGTGAAAACACAAATAATTGGCTAAAGTATCATTAAAGTTACAATATTTTGTTTTGAACATTAGCTTTTCATGTTCATAAATATTTGTTCAGTCATTATGACCTTAATATGGAGAAAACACTTTTTAAAAAACCATGTTAAGATAGTGTCATTGGATACATGCCTGCTAATTATTAATTGATGATTTATTAAATTAGTATAGAAATGGACAATTATTGTTGTAACAATATAAAGGATGTCAAGACAACAAAGCTGCATAACAAAATTCAAGGACTTGTTTATATATAGGAAATGGTACAGAGGCCAAGTAACACGAAGGCCAATTGATCAATGACGTGACTGCTATGACTGTTATGACTGTTGTGACTGTTATGTACTGTACGATAAAGGCAAATGATTATTGAATGAGACAAGATTTCACACTGACAAAAAGCATGAAATTTTACACGAAAATTTAGATACCCTTTTATCGTTACTTTAACATGTAGCTAGCTCTGCTACTTACATTAGATATATCAATTAAACAAGAAGTAAATGAACGTTACAGTTTAGTATTTGAGTTTAGAACATTAATGCGTTAATATGCTATGTGTCGGTGAAACCTATTCTCAATATAATAAAATTTCATTGATAACATGCATAAGAACGGACCTACCTGATTATCTGCCTGTACGTTTAGTTTCTTTACCATTTAAGAAAAATAGCAGAGAATTTTATCTTACCGAGCCATGATTTTAATTTTTCGGAAATAAAAAAATCCAAGAATCAGGGATCACCCAAAACATTTATACGCAGCATAAGCTGATGAACAGGCAGATCCTCGATTTTGATTGGCCGAGGATCCTCAAAATTTTGGCCCACATTACAAACCTGTTTACTAATTTCCGGCCGGAATTAACTTTTTAATTTTTTCATTACAAAAATAGAAATTCTTAAAAAATAAGACTGTATTATGGTAAAATTGGCACAGGAACAATGGGCGGTTATGATTTCATTAGTAAAATTATGAGTAATTCCGGCGTAATTTTTTGATCGTCGCTCTTAGCCAATCAAAATCGAGAATCTGCCAATTCTGTTGCGGCAGCTATGGTTAATAGACTATTGATTCACATGAGATCCAATAGAAGACTAATCGATCCAATTAGTATCAATCTATTCAGAAAAGATTATGATAATGTTCGAGTACTGTACAATGATGTGACAATTTATTTTAAATCAGGCCATTACCCATTTAACTCTAAGTTTTCGAAACTTTGGCATTTTGAAAAACTGTTCTTCACCTAACCCATGCTATTTATAGATTCCCAAAATTTGTGTCTCCTGTTTATTTCTTTTTCAAAACTGGCTTCCTGATCGTTTTTAGATTTTGAATAACTAAAATAATCATTGTCACTCACTTTGAGTCCATAATACTGATGTCAGTATTTTCAGACAAGACATATTTTTGACAATCCATTTTACCAATAGAAAATTTCACTGAATGCTTTTTTCTCGATCAAACTAATTTTCCGATAATCTGATTTCTTGACACAAATTTTAATGATAGCACTTTTCGCCGACAAGGTCAAATCTTATTCCTCGATAAGAACTATTTTTGACAGTCTTTTCTTCGAAAACAGTCTATCGCAAATATTAATATATATTACTATATTTAAAAATATACTTATACAAAGAAACTGCTTGTAAGAGAAGATGGGTTTTAAGGTGGAGAGATTGGTTTGACGCGAAAACTATATTAATTTTATTGGATTTGGGATTTGGTAGATACATAAAATTACGATAATTAAATAGCAATTCGAAGTTTTTAATTTGGGCCTATTTCCAAAAAGTTGCCGTGATAAGCTTATTTTGTTGCATTCAAAAATAGTTTCGAAGAAATGGAATATCGGAAAAAAGTATCAAATGAAAAATGACATGTCGGTAATATAAATAATATTCGGGAAATGGTAGTGGCAGATAAATGACTTATCGGGTTGCTATCGATTATTGTAAATGATACATCAGGAAATGGGATATCATAATTATGCCTTGCCGGTAAAAGGGGTTGTCAGTATTATGGCTTCGTGGATTTCGGAACAATTAAAACTAGTAGATATAATACTTCTAATATCAAATGATGGCATATTGATTGTGAAGTGAGTTCGTAGTATTTTCAGTGCCTAGTAATGATGTAATATTTATAATAATAAAAGTTTAATGGCAAAGGTAATTTAGATATCACGAGAATGTAAGTATACCAATCTAAAACATAAACTTGAATATTATCTTCATCTAATAAATCTAAATTTGCACTATTTTTTGTGAATGAGCGTGTTTACCTATTTTCATATACATCGTTCTCACCTTTTTAATACTCAAATTGGTTTTGTTATTGATTCATAGCATATTCAACATTCTGTTCAATATTAAATTTTGGGGTATAAATATCCTGGAGTGTGCCTGTACAAACTACATATCCACCTATTTATGATATACAGCATGTCTTTAATTGAAACGAATGTTGTATAGGAATAATTGGAAAAAATTGGTATAAACGAGCAATTAAAGATGAGCTAGACAATATGGGGTCTTTGCCTTGAAAATCACCTTCCGACATTTCTAATGGTTAATTCGGACAAAAACAAATCCGTATATTAGTTCACGTTTATATCTGAATCTCTATTTGCCTTTATTGATTCGAAACTTTATTATATATGCTAATGAACCATAAAGACAAAAGGGGTTTTCATATAAACATGAACTAATACACGGCTTTGTTTTTGTCTGAATTAGCCCGATCGGAAATGTCGGAAAGTGATTTTCAAGGCAAAGACCCCATATTATGATAAACTATATTCTCAGTATTTTGTGTAATATCAATTGGGTCAAATAATTTTTGTGATATCTTGACCTTAAAATCCTGTTCGAATTTCATACCGTATTTGCGCGTAATAGCGGGCCGGGCGTTATTTTGAGCCACGGCCCAAATTTAGGCCGAATTTGAAATTACACCCCTGCACGTCATCACGTGCAAATACGGTATTCAAAAAAAAAAAAAAAAAAAAGAGGATTAACAATATCGATAGTTTAAACATTATATCA
Source organism: Dentiscutata erythropus (assembly GCA_910591965.1). Classification (NCBI taxonomy): domain Eukaryota; kingdom Fungi; phylum Glomeromycota; class Glomeromycetes; order Diversisporales; family Gigasporaceae; genus Dentiscutata; species Dentiscutata erythropus. The sequence continues at coordinate 798 of CAJVPY010000316.1, read as the reverse complement.
TAATTCGAAAATGAATTATTATATTCCATAAATACCAACGCCCCATCCTGGTTATTATCATTATCGTTACTGTCTTGACCGTTTCCATATTAAGAATGTAAAGAAATGTCACATATGAATATTACGGGTAAGTTTCATAAATTATAATTACCATATTTTTGCGAAATAACGCGCAGGGGTGCAATTTCAAAATTTGTCCAAATTAAGCTTAATTCATTATATATCTTTAATAAATATTCTGAATTAGATAATTTATAGATTGGATTCAATGCTATAAAAAAAAAACCTCATATAATCACATCTTAATCTGATTATTTCAAACATTTCAAATTATACAGAAGCAGCACATGCTACGAGTAACTGTGAAGGTGAAGACAAGCAACTTAAATTAATGAGGTAATATTATATTTATATATTATAATTTGTTTTATATTTACTTATTATTGATTTTTTTAAATGGCAAAGATTAGATATGTGTAATTTTAAAAGAGTTGATATAAAGACTAATTATAATGTTTATATCAAAGGTCAAGATTTTAAAGGTGATATTGTTAAACAAAGTATTATTATTAGGAGTTTGCCACTGGTATCATCACCAGTGTCACGTGTAGTGCTCCGAACGGGTCGGGTCAACCCGAAAACCCGACCCGAAATTTCGGGTCGGGTCGGGTCGGGTTAGAAATTTTTAACCCGAAAATTTCGGGTCGGGTTCGGGTTGAGAATTAACCCGACCCGACCTGACCCGAGATTTTTTATTTAGTTTGGTCTTTTGTTCATCAGAATGGCATGTTAACTTAG
>CAJVPY010000315.1:0-29206 GCA_910591965.1 Dentiscutata erythropus | reverse complement strand
ACAATATATATATATAATATTATCAAAATTGTGTGTTACATCGGATGTAGATCATTTTCTTGACATAAGGAAATCCCAGACTGATAATGGCTATATCATTGATCAACCAATCATCGCGTTACCTTTGTCGTTTTTAACTTTTACCTTTTAGTGTAAATACTACTATTATTGGACTTGCATCCGATGAAAATTTAAAAGTTAGTATAGAGTTTACATAAGTTCTCAATTCTTTTAACACAAATCTTTAAAAATTCACTGCATCGTCAAAAAATGAATTTAACCAATTCTTCCAATATTTTTTTTCAAATAGGAATGGAGTAAAGTAGGCTAGGTGGACTAAAGTCACTACATAAAACCTATAATTATTCATTGTCTATCACTAGTGCAATAAATACCACTTCTAATTGAATCAAAAAAGGTTTGAGTACCACCAAAGGGAAACCTACAAGTCATATTTTTTGAATATTAACTTTCAATAAAAATATCTTAAAATCAGGCAATTTAGTACCTACTATTCTTAATATTATTTGAATCGTCTCATTAAGATGAGTCAAATGATATTAAAATTATAGGTATTAAATTGTCCCTTTTAAGATATTTTTATTTAAAGTAAATATTCAAAAAGTACAACTTGTAGGTTTCCCTTGGCGGAACTCATTTATAAAAATCAACATTTAGAGTTAGAACAAGCTTATGTGTAGATTTTGTTAATAGATTTTTTTTTTCAATATCTGATATAAATTACTCTGATACTTTAAAGTTTTATTTATTAAAAAAGCGTTTTTTAATTAACGATGAATAAATCATAAACTTGGTTTTTTTTTTAGTTAAGCGAGTGTTTAAAATTTGTTTTTTAATTAACGATGATAAATCATAAATAGATCAGAATTTTTTTTCTTTTACGAGACAAATTTTTTGCTCAGTAAACATCGTTATCGTGCAAACTCATGATCATAGATTTTTTTACTACATAAGCACGAATTAAAACTCAGTTAGCCAATAATGACTTGTAAATCATGATCATAATTGCACGATAACATCGATATTGGATCATGCGGAACAAATGGTTGGCTGAAATGTGCATATGTCAGCCAATCATTTGCTCCGACAAACCAAATTTCATGATATGAATCGTTGCATGACCAATATCTTATAATTAAATCGCACTTTTATCTTTAATCATTAAATCGAATATTTATATACCCCGCACTTATAATTTGCAAATTCTTATCGCATAAATTACGTGTAGTCAAATTTTAGACAGTCAAAAGCCGATGATTTTAATGCAACTAATACAAAAGTATTAATAACTCTAAATTTTTGATATATTCAATTCACAGCTCTCGAAAATTTAACTTCACTATTATTCGATCATCAATATTATAATCCGAAACTTCAGTCAACTATGCTCATAAATCTCGACTATTTTTTTGCTCTAGGACATTTGCTAAATCGACCAATGCTATCAACCTAAACAGGTCACATGTCACATGCGTTGATATAAATGATTATGCAATTCTCAAGATTATATTCATCTCTTACAATGTTTTCGAAAACTAAATTCCTCGGTACCAATTCGCTACTTTTATTTCGCAATTTAAATATAGTACTTGAACAAAAATCATATACGCATTTTTCATATTGCTATAATACTCGATGGTATAATAGCATTAATAAGAAACGAAGGTCTTGACTTCATATTATAATTGTTTGAACCATTTCATTCCTTTACTTATTTCATTCATATTGTTTCTAGTAATAAAACTAACATTAAGAAAATGACACTAAAGGTAGAAAAAGAAGTAAAAGAATTGAAACAAAAATTAACTGGATTTGATAAACAATCATTTCCTGAGGTTTGTTCAATCCAATTTCGATTCAAAACAAAAAAAAAATTTTTTTACTTATCCGATTTATTTATTTTTTTTTAACCATTCTTCACCAGATTAGTGAAATACCTTCATTATCAGATGAAGAACTTTCAAAAATTTATGAAAATCTCTCTGTTCCACTTCCCGCACGCATACCTAAAAAGCTGTCTCCTGGTGGCATAATTGATAAATTAGCATTATTTACTCCAAATTCTCGAGAATCTGAATCTAATACAAGTAGACAACTATCAACACCAGAATTGCCTTCTGCTAAATTAATCAAAGAGTCATTGGAGAATGATATTATTCCTTTGATTAATGCACCGGAAAATAGTAATTTAAGTATAGAGCTATACAATAAAGTTTTATATGCTTGTGTAAGTATTTCTTACTACATGTAACAATATTTATTGTTTTAAAACAAAAAATTTTAATAAAATTATTAATTAAATTACTCAGGCTTTAAAAAAGGATGTAAAATCGGCTGAATTTACTTTACAAAAAATAAAGGTTTGGAGCTATATTAAATTATTTATTTCGCCAATAATCTTTATTGTAATAATTTTTTTCATCTTTTGAGTTTAGGAAGCAGGTTTAACTCCAAATATTTTTACATATGAACAACTGATAAATGTTTATTCGAGTGTGGGAGATGTTAAAAATGCATTATCTGCGTTTGATATGATCGAAACTGGTATAATAAAAAATAAAATATATATCTATATTTTTTTTCTACTGAAAAATATGAAGAAAGAACTGTATTGTATTATCTTTATGACATTTAATATTTTAATATATTTTCCTTTTAGCTAGGCTTGAACAAACTGTATATAGTTTTGCAAATTTAATTAAAGCCTATGTAAACAATTTACAAATTGATGATGCCTTCAACGTCTATTCCAAAATGAAGGCCGCTAAGATAATGCCTAATCAAGTAATTTTGAAATCATATTCAAGTATAAGATTGATTTATTCTACCTTATTTTTTATTTTATTTTATTTTTATTTTTTTATTTTTTCCATATGTACTTTTTTTACATATATGCATATTTGTTCTTTTTTTTCACACATACATATTATACACTTTTCTTATAGCCAATTTTCTCGATGCTGATCAAGGGATGTATAAAAAATCGTGAGATAGCGCGTGCTTGGAAAACGTTTGATCATATGCGATTAGAAGTTTGTCAACCTGATGAAGTGACTTATAGTCTAATGATTCATATTTGTGCAAAGGTAAAGAAATTACTTGTTTTATTTTATATTCGCTTATTTATTAATAAATGATATTTAATAAAATGTTAGATGAGAGATGTAGAACGTGCTTTTGATCTGTATCAAGAAATGACTGAAAAGGGTTTATGTCCAACTGATGTAACTTTCAATTCTTTGATCGATGCTTGTGCACGTCGTAAAGATATCCTTTAAATTGTATTTTCGAATTTATTATAATTAATGCTTCATATTCATTTGATATTTCTTAACATGGTTATACATTATTATGAGGAATCATTCAAAGTTTTAGAGGACATGAGCGAGCATGGATATCTTCCTGACTTGTATACATATAATTCATTAGTTTATGCTTGTGCACATAAAGGTGATATATATATGGCTAGAAAATTACTGTTATCGATGATGCAAAGGTTTGATTCATATTCACTCTAATTCATTCAAGATCGCTTTTAAAGAAAAAAAAAACTTAATTCTTTTAATTTTTAAAAGTGCTCGACAGAACCCATCATTAACACCTAATTTAGCTACATTTTCAAATTTATTTTTGGCGTATTCTGCTTATAAAATTTCTGATCAACCTATAAAGCAACTAAAACAGGAAAATAATGGGCCTTCATATAATACATTATCTATTTCAATTGTGGATGAAGTCGAGAATAATAATGACAACGATCATAGTATAACAGCAGAAGAAATAATTAATAGCACTGAGAGTTTAGTAGAAACCAACTCTAATAATTTATTATCAAAATATAAAGATCATTTATTAGTTATTGGATCTGATATCTATCCGTTATTATCAAATCCTCCAATAACACAAAAGCAAATTCTTATAGAATCAACCATTTTATTTAAATATATTCTTTCTATTATTGAACCTTTTAATTCCACATCCTTATCAACCACCAAATTCTCACGTATAACGCCAATGCTGTTTAACTCATATTTATCCGTGTTCGAGAAGAATGCTTACTTTAACAGAACTTTGGAGCTTTATCGAAGCATCATACCAAAATACAACATAGAATTAAATAGTTGGATATTTAAAACGATGCTGAAATCATGTTATAAGCACAAGAAAATAGAAGATGCTTGGGGTATTTGGCAAGATTGGAAAACTTGGTGGGAAAATAGAATGAATGAAATAAATAAATTAGATGAACTTGAAAAATTGAAAGAACTTAGAAGGCTTGGTATGACTAAAGAAGTGGAATATAATGTTTATAAGGAGATGATTCATATTTTAGCAAGGTAAGATTTAATTAAAATTTTCGATTGATTCATAATTATTGTTCAAGTTTGTACCAACAAAAAAAAAAAAAAAAAAATTTTTTTTTATTAAAAGATGTGATGATATTTGGGGAGCCATAAGGCTCTTACAAAAACTTTCAACAACGCAAGTTCCAAAAATTGAAGATTTTCAATTACTTCGACAAAAGACGATTGAAAGTGAGGATGAATTTGCAGAAAGCAAAATAATGGAATTATGCTATTTTGATGAAGGAACTCCAAAGACTAGAGTTAAAGAACTATTGGCCAGAAAATGGAAAGGTGTCAATGTTTTACCCGGACAAGTTGGAAGACGAGTATTGGAAAAAAAATTGGGAATTGATAACAGAAATAAATGGTGGAAGAAAAAAAGTGTTAAAGGTAGTAATGTAAAGAAGGTTGTGTCTAAAAAAATGTAGCTACGATTGAAGGTCTGGTATTGTTAAAGTTTTTTATTTACTAGAGAAAATTTTTAATCAAATAATATTATATATGAATGTATCAAACAACTGAATAATAATATTTTGTTAATTTCTTATATAAATAAATTGATGCTAAATTACATAAAGCTAACATAAGTACCTTCACTTTATATATAATAAACTCCTCGTAAATATTAATGAACGGAATATATCGAATATATAAACACAGAAACAAGTAACTAGCTTCAATACACCCTAAAATGATGAATCTTATTCCCAAGGATTATAAATTTCATTTACAATGTTTTCTATGTACATTTTTGCATATCCACATATAGCTTTAGAAAGTGGAATTAGTTTTTGACCAGAACAATATCTAATATATCTTAATGTAGTAAAATTGCCAGATGATTGAACATATCTAACAACAACTTTGATATATTTAGGATCATCTCTTGGAAGTTGTAAATATATACCAAGAGTTTCAAGAAATATGCATTTTGCTAAAATATATTGTAAAACTTCGGGAGAAATACAAATAAGAAGATCGAGACGACGAAGTGTATCTGGAAAACTTTCTATATTATTTAAAATATAATTATCTAATCGATCTGGAGTTGAATCATTGAGAATCAAATGTTCTAAATTTAAATTTGCAAGTTGTGGAAGATTTGGTGAATCTGGTCTGATTGATAAAGCTAAGTGAGTTAAATATGGACATTTCAATATTATAGATAGAAATTTCTCGTCACCGATTTGATCTAAAACTAATTTCTTCAAAGAGTTTCGTACCATTCTCATTAAATATTCAAAAAATAATTCATTAACAGAAGCACCCATTAAATGCAATTCACTAATGCTAAGATTATGAAGACGATTCGATTCTATACAGGTTGGGTGATATTTTGTATAATCATAATAGTTGAAAATCTTTAGTTTCTCTAGATTAGTAAAAGATATTAATGGATATAATACCGTTATGCTATTATATTCGATCCCTCCCAAAGATAATTCAACCAAATGTTCAGCTTGACAAGAAAGTTTTAGAAGAAAGTGCGAAGTATTTTTAACGTAACATTCAAATTTTCGAAGTTGTTTCTGCGAACCTACTATATTTAACAAATTTTTTTGTATTCTTGACTCATATGAACATGATAGATTTATATGTAAATGTTCTATATTTTGACATTTCGTAGAAATAACGGAAGTTAAATAAGCGATATTATTAATTTCGCTTTCCTCTCTGAAAATTCCAGATAGTTGAAAAGTTCGAAGTCCAGAAACAGACTCTTCAAAACCAGTACAAATTTTAAAATTTGGTACATTAATATTATCTGGACCTTTAGATACCCTCAAGCAATGCAAGTCTTTAGACTGATTTATTATAAGACCGGTAATTTCTTGGGCAACAAGACATATAAATTTGGGAATAGCTTTGTTCTTATTGTTTGTAAGCCATCTCGAAATCGCTAAATCCAACTTTCGATAATCAATTTTCTTTATATGACTTGGATAATTGTATTTCGGATTTGAAAATTCAGGAATAAAAAGTCCATTTTCAATCAAATAATTTCGTCTCTCCTCGGAAAGACATGATAAATATGTTTGAACTAAAGTATCATTCTTGTAGAATATGCAGAATGGGTCTTCCCAGAGTACAGGAATGGCTTGTTCGCACCATTTACGACTTACTGAAACGCACGAATGTAAAGTTTTTGTATCATTTTTAAAGTTTTTAAAGACTTCTTTAAGACATTTATCATCAAGCTGTGGATGAATGTTATCTGGGGCAGTAATATCTTCCAGATGATCAAAACTTTGCGGTTGGTTACCAAAAAAGCTGTAGAACGCCTTGATATATTGAGTTAATGAAGGAGGAAAAACCATTATAATGTTTTAATATTCGTTGACACGAAAAATTAGAGAGTTTAAGAAAACTTATTTATTAAAAAGATTGAGATGATCACAAAAATTACGTAGTAAATGATAATACGTAAATGATCAAGTGATCGATCATGTTATTCTTACAATTTCCTTTCACAAACATTCATTTAGGAATATTCAATAACATTTACAAATACAAATATTTAAAATAAGAATATGGTCCGTCCTCTGCGGCTGATACATCACCTGATGATAGTAAATCATAATCAGTAGGAATTTTTTATTACAAATAATAAATAAATAAACGATACGTAAACAGATCTTATTTCAGATATAGAAATTTACTTATACGTATATATGTATGTACAGTGCATGTGTGCTTATACCCTACGAATGATGACCCAATTAACACCTCTTTCATCCTCCTCTCTTGAATATATGAGCCTTTATTCTTCTTTTAAATCACATTTTCCAGATTGGAATATTACCATTTATTCGATTATCAAAATTAATATGCCAGAACACATCGTTAAAAAACATCAAGAATTTAAGCAAAACCAGGACGTTAATACAAGTGCTTTGCAACTATATCATGGAACCAAACATTCTTGTAATATTAAAGAATTGAATAATATAGATATGTTATGCAAGAATTTTGAATGTTGTACTTGTGGAATTATTCGAAACGGGCCTCAACTATCTTTGGCGAAAACTCGTGATCTTGGAAGTAAGTATGGCTTGAAACTATTACGTGTAGAGATGAAGCCGCAATTAAAACTGTAAACGTACTTGAATTATCGTTACCGTTATACAAAAGATGTTGCGGTGCTGAAAGTAGACTAGCTTTTTAAAAAATTCTAGGTCCCGTGAAATTGATAAAGAATTCGGTATCTTACGATAATATCAGTTATTTACTACGATCGATCAATCGAGTCGTTTGTAGTCTATACTTGCTGCTACGTAGGGATGGTAAAAAAAACATTTTTCACCGTTTTAAAAACATGTGATGTTTATGATTTGGATATGCGGAGTCTAAATTTAATGTATTCGAATCATACTCATCACATGGTTTAAAATGTTTTTTTTACCATCAATAATCTTTGTTTTACAAAATAGTAAATATTCTTATAGATAATATATTTGCAAGATATTAGATTACAAATGGCAATTTTTTTTTTGAAATTTCGGGGTTTGCCAGCAAATATAATACTCCAATAATGAAGTGGTGAGGAAAATTAGTAAACCCCGTCGAAATAACTCAGAAATCACGGGACCATATTTTTTTTTAGTCTATCTCTAAAAGTTTAATTGCAGCATTCATTTTTAACCTTTTTTGAAAATTGCCTAATTTTTTTTTTTTTTCTTTGATGATTGAAAGAATTCATCTGGCTAGCACCAACTGCCAACATTTCCCATGAATATACTGGTGTGATTCCTCCTCAGAATCAAACAACTTCAAAATACACGAATTGTTGTGCAGTGTTTTTGATGGATGTAGTTGCACCCGAACCATTTAACGATGTGTACTTTGTTAGATCTGAAGAGGTTTGTTTCAAATTTTCATGCTAAATGAGTGCTGCCAAAGGAAAAAGGTCGTTCAGACTTTCAATTATATTTTGTGTACAGTTAACCGTCTATGGAAAATTATAATCAGAGTAGATTTTCCATAGACGGTTAACTGTACAGAAAATATAATTGAAAGTCCGAACGGTTTTTATACAATTCATATAATTTATGCGCCATTTTGTAGGCAATCTTACCGCGATATCTCGTCGTTTACGATGCATGAGCTGTTGCCTGATAAAATGATATGAACGATTTTTGGTTAAGCTTGGCCAATTAATTGCTATTGTTTCAAATAAATTTATATTGGTTTGAAACAAACAAACGTTTATTGATAAATGTCAAGTAACAGTAATTTCGATATGTAAATTCAATGATGCGATGTGACATCATATCTTTTATGGCAAAAATTGATAAAACTCATTTTGATGCTTAGATTAGCTTTTTTCCATATAAATTGATTAAAAGCAAAAAAAAAAAAGAAAAAAAAAACTCATGACAGAAGAAAACGAAACTATTGAATTGTACAAGATTGACGAAAAAGATACTCGAATAGAAGTATCAACGCGAAATGATGTTTCACGTACTCAGGAGAAACAACCAAGTTTAGAAGAACTAGCCACCTTAGAAAAAGTTCCAGACAGAATGCCAAAGGGTATCCATAAGTTAAAGAACTTAGTATCCAAAAATTATTGTATTAATTCATTTATTTTATTTATTTATTTACCTAATGTTAAACATATATGCAGCCGTATTTTTAATTTGCATATGTGAATTTTGTGAAAGATTTGCCTATTGGTATCAAAGTTTTCCTGTTTTGTAACCCTTCGATCGCAAGCAGATTACTATAATGACATCAAAATTTTCCCGAAAATTTAAGGGGCGCGACGGGACCTTTCCAAAACTACATCGAATTTCCTGTTCCAAAAGAAAAAGACGGTCAACCTGGAGTTATTGGCGCCGGTCAACAAACCGCGACAACTCTAAATCTTTTCTTTCATTTTTTTTGTTTTGCGCTTCCTGCGTTGGGCGCCATCATAGCAGATCAATATTTAGGAAGATATAAGACAATTCTTATCTTTTCTCTAGTGTACATTACCGGGTTAATTATTTTAACGCTCACTGCAATTCCGCCCGCAATAGAGGCCAAAGCTTCATTACCTGGCCTTATAGTCTCAATGATCATTATCGGGATCGGAACCGGAGGAATCAAGGTATTTTAAGATATACAAGAATTGTACGCAAAAAAATATTAAAATATCTTTTACTATCGTTATTGAAAGACAAACTGTGTCACTATGGCTGCGGATCAATTTCCTCGCAAAGATCCTTACGTTAAAACTTTGAAGTCTGGAAAAAAAGTTATTGTCGATCCAGGTCTCACCATCTCATCAATGTTCCATTGGTTCTTTCTTTCATTAAGCTTTGGATCTCTTTCTCCATTGATCACAACTTACATTGAAAAATATCATTCATTTTGGTTGGCTTTCCTCATTCCTACTATAATGTTTCTCATTTCAGTTATAGTCTTTGTCTCTGGAAATGATCTATATGTTAAAATACAACCAAATAGCTCTGCATTGTTGGATTTATTCAATGTTTTTCGTTTGGCTTTTAAACATGGTAGAAATCTTGATAATGCTAAACCATCAAAATTTTCCTTGGACGCCGCAAAACAATACAAAATTAAATGGGATGATAAATTCGTGGATCAAATACGAGCAACAATTAAAGCTTATAGAGTTATTCTAACATATCCCATTTATTGGGTTTGTTATATGCAAGTTTATAATAATTTAATTTCTCAAGCCGCTACAATGACGGTTAAGTTCATACCAAACGATATGATGTATAATTTGAATCCTATTACTTTGATGATTTTCACTCCTATCGCCAACCACATCTTGTAAGTATTTCTATTTTAACTTGATACTATTTATTTATTTATTTTTTATATTAAAAGAAGCTTATTTTTTTTTTGAAAGCTATCCTGCCTTGAGACGCATCGGTATTAATTCTCATCCTGTAACGCGTATCTCCATTGGTTTTATAATAATCGCTTCTGCAATGTTATATTCGGCAATTGTCCAGTATATCATTTATAATACTGGTCCATGTTTTGAGGAAACCCGTTGTATAATTGATGGAAAACCAGTTCCAAACGACATTAGTATTTGGTGGCAAGCTCCTTCTTATATTCTAGTTGCATTTTCAGAAAGTATGTTTTCATAAATTTATCTTTTTTTTGCTCGAAATTATCATTAATCACGATCATTTTTGTTTTATCAGTTTTAGTATGTATCACGGGTCTTAATTATGTTTACGATAAGGTACCTTTTTTTAATAGTGATCCACTCTTCATTTTCATTTATGAATGACTAAAAATTTTTTTCATTTACATATATATATATATGATTTATGCTAGGCACCATTACAACTTAAATCTACAATAACAGCTTTATACTTAACGACTTTAGCTGCGGGATCATTACTAGGATTTGTTTTTGTCCCGTTATCAAAAGATCCTTATCTAGTTTGGCAATATAGCATTTTAGCCGCAATTTCATCTATTACTGGAATATTTTTATTTATATTTTTCAGAGATTCTGATGGTGTTTGTAAGGAAGAAGTTATTTAATGAATAAAATACAGATTATTTAAAACAAATGGAATGTGTATATATTTTGGTTTATAGATGTTTAACGCTAATGTAGTTGGATTTTCTTATAAAATCTAGATTCTAGATTTGAACATTCATTTTATTGTTTTAAATAATAAATCTTATTTTTTATAACCTTAGTTCTTTAAACAAAAACACGTACAGTTTGACATTTTTTTCAATATATATGAATGGTTTCACTAGATACTGTAAAGGAAATATTATTGTCCAGAGAAAAGCATGAGTCACTAAAATGCTATAAACTACATCTGATCAACAAAAAGTCTATAGTTTAATCACTCTATTAAAAACCATCAAACTAAATATCATTCTTTGTTAAGTCCGGAGTACATACTGTACACTGTATAACACGTAAGTATTTGTGAACGTACATATTATATATATACGCGTGTGGGTAAACAGTTAGTGTTGCCATTGGAATTCTGGAATTCCACTGGAAGTCGAGAATTTTCCAGCCTTCCATTGGTTCCAGTGGGATTTTCCACTGGAACCAGTATAAAATTAACCAATAAAAATGCACGAATAGCAAACAGCATTTACCAATAAAAACGCACATATTTCATGTAATTTTAATATTACAAAAACCTTTCGCTAGTTAACTTTAAGATTGTAACATCAAAGCTCAGGTTGACCAAATCAGTGTAACCCAAAAAGAGCAACTAATCAGTAAACAATTAATAACAAATTTTTAATTTCTAGCGTTCTTTTATTTATAATAAAATCGTTAATCTGTTACAATTTATGTGTGCTGTTAATACCAGCGCATAGTTCTTTCCAAGATCTGAACCAGAATACGTTACATGGAGTTGTAATTTTAAAATAACTGTATAATTTGAATAGGAGGTTAAGTTCCAAGATTTTATTTTGATGCAGCTTGTAGATATTTGTTAAATTTAGAGTTCAATTATTTAATAACGCAAGTTGGTTGCCCATGAAAGTGGCTTTTATGATTAATTTTGGTAGAAATATCAATATAATTATGTATAAAGAGATAGAAGGTATTCAAAAACAAAAAACTTATCTATTATTATTCATATAATCTGGGTTTTGAAATTGCACACTAAATAGTGATTTGACCCGGGTGGATGTCACCCGGGTCACCCGCGGGTGATCCGGGTTAAGTTATGGCAACCCAGGTGAAAAAGGGTGGGTCAACCCGCGGGTTGACCCACGGATGACCCGTGGGAGACCTGTGAGTTGGCCCACGAGTTGGCTCATAGTTTTGCAGTATATTATATCCATAATTTGTTTGAAGTTATTATCATAATTTCTAAGACACCTGACAAAAATTGGCCGGATGATTTTTTGCTGATTCAATTAAGTTTGTGATTTCGGCATAATAGGTTCAATAAATTGATATATCGATGTAAATACAGAAATATAGTTCTTTCAAAACATCCCGCTGGGTTAGACAGAAAATTTGCAAAATACTCTCAAGCACTTTTAACATTATGGATGTATTGAAAAACTTTTAAATTAACCTGGGTGACCCATCGGGTGACCTGACTCATTTCCACCCAGGTGGCATATTGTCCACCTGACAGGTGACCCAGGTGAAGATTTTTTAGATGGGTCAATTCACTAGTCAAAACACATAATGGAGTAAAGTGAAATAAGGAGGCAGATAACATTGCAAAAGAAGGTGCTTACCTCAATGAAATGTGGAAGTGGCCAAATAACCTGTGATTACACTGGAGTTTTGATATAAGATGGCAAGAAAGAAGTATTAAACATCTACTTCAAAAGTTTATACTGAAATTAAAGAGAAGGCTCATAAAGAGTGAGTGGTATTTATCAAAAGGTGTGAACCACTGCAATAATTAGACTAAAAAGATAACCCATATGATCACATTGCTAGAAAAGACTAAAAGAGCTGAGAGGTCAAAGATATAAATTGCTTCAAGATAGTAATAAGTTTGTAAGCTAGTTAAAAGGATTATTTGGCATGCTTTCAACACTATACAAACTTTACTAACACAATCCAGACATATATACCTCACCGATATATAATTTGTAAAGAAAATAAAATAAAGAATATAAATCATTTTTTAGTTGTAAGGCTTATCAAGAGGTCTGGAGACAAATAGAAAATCAAGTTTTATCGACAGCATGGGTTATGCTTGAAGAAGAAACTAGACTAATATATTCTATAGAAGAAATTAGAAAGGTAAGTCTTTGGGAGTATGCAAGAAAAAAAGTTAAAAAAAAAGAAAGCTCTCATATATGGTTTAGCCTACTAAGCTAATTTTTCAAGTCTACAAGTAATAAATAAAAGATATAAGTCAAGTAGATAATGCTATAATATATTGGTTTATATTATACAAAAGTGTTTTTATAGAGTGATATGGAGAAAAAAATATGAGCAAGTCACAGCATGAGAAAAAAGTATGGATATAAACAGAGCTACCAAGAAAAGAAAAAGGCCTAGAGATAAAGATGACTCTCTAGCAAAAACTAACTCTATAGCAGGAAATAAAGAATTAACAAGAAATACTTATATGGCAAAAAATTAGCCAAAAAAGCAGCAGAAAAAACAAGTCAAAGCAACAAAAGAAGAGAGTAAGGCTATAAAAAGAGAAAAAAGATATAGAAAATACAGAAGACTCCTTAGTAGATAATAAATCATTATTAGCAAGTCATTCAAACAAAAGAAAGCAAAAGTAGTAAAAATAAAGAAAAGGAAGAATACATTAGTTAAAGTAGAAGAAAAAATAGTTGAAGTTTATAATTTAGCAATAAAAACAATAAGGTTACAAATCTTGAGCTTATTTTTATCAAAATAGAAAAAAATATAAAAAATAAGGTAGCTGAGTATCATACTATAGCAGGTTTTTAAATATATATATTACTGCATGTAGAATCTATTAGCAAATATTAGCATGATAACCATACTTGAGTACTTTAATAGCAATCAGGTTTTGCCTAATATATATTTAGATAGATTAATTTTATAAATTATCTATAACTATATACTAAAAATATTTGTGTATAATGATAATATTTAGATTACTAATATAAATAATTCATTTAAATTGTGTAATATTAAATCTGTTATTCTTAGAAAACAGTATAGACCAAGGGAAGGTTCTGTCACCTTTGGTCTGGAGAATGTTCTATGACCCACTCCTCTGTAGAATACAAAATGCAAGATTAGGCTACAAAATACAAGATAGTAGAATAGAAGCTAATAGAAAAGTGGAAGGTAAAAATTAAGAATAGGTGTTTTAGTATACACAGATGACATAACATAGGTTATCTATAATTAGAAAAGTATACAAGAGACAATCAATCTATCAAATAAATTCTACAAACTAAATAATATTGAAATAAATCTAAACAAAACTGAGTTAGTAATAGCAAAACTAGAAAGAAAAGAAATAGAAAATAATCTATTCATATCGGCTAGTAGTTCAAAAACAAAGATTTTGGCCAAGAGCTTAAAAGAATTGTTTCATTTTTTTGGGATGCAAATTTTAACCAAAAGCCAGCAAAGATCAGATTTATATAAAGCAAAGAAAGAAATGAACAAAGTAATAGGGTTACTTAAATATAAGAAGATGTTATTTAGCCAGATTATATATATAAACAATGCAGTTCTTATACTCACACTAGAATACAGACTTATACTCATATGTTTAACTAAAGCTCAATGTGATAGAATATATCAACTAATAATATGTCTTACAAAATGGAAAATGTCAATATCCAAATAGCTTGTAGTACTAAAAAGTAGTTCCTATCAAAGTTAGTAACAATCTTGGTAACACTACTAGTAATATTTAAAAAAAGAGAAATAGAAATAAAAACCAATAGTAGTGCATCCATATTTGCAATCAAAAAAGGGTTTGAAGCAAATAAAGCAAGACAATGGTTTAAGGTTAAAAATAGCAATCTGCTTACAACAATAGTAATAATAGTCAAAATGAAGCAACTAATTCTGTATCTTATAAAAATTAAGAGTTATTTAGAAGATATATTTAATGATTTAGCAGATCTCAAAGCCAAAGAAGATGCAAGATTTACAAAGATTTTAACTTCTACAGTATTAGACACAAAGAAATTTAAGCTAAGATACAATTGAGAGAATGAGGTTATAGAAAAACCAATATACTCTTTTGTTAAAATATTAGAAAAAGTTATAAATAGAGCAGAATAGATATTTTTATATAATAGTTAAAATATTACATATCAAGAAAAAGCAATAATACAATATTAGCCAATTTTCTATAAAATCTTGGAGAGTGAAACTAAGCAGCATCCTAGGTGAGTCTTGACCACTCTAGTAGGTTTAGGTCGCAGATAATTAGTTTAGCAGTAAGCTCTACCCTGGTGGAGTTTTAGTTTAGCTTTTAGTCTGAGCTCTCATTCTTGAATATAATTTATATTTTTTGTATGTATACAAATTAAGTAGTTATGTAGTTTTATATAATCACTTGTATAAATTACTCAATAAAAATACGAGCAAGGTCTCACCTTAACAACAAAAAAAAAAATAAATAAAACTAAGCAGCATGATTATATTTACAGATTGAATACAGTACAGCTCTTTGAATTAAAGTATATAAACAATATTTTACTAGTGTTTAAAAAGCTTAATTAGCAAAAACCTGAATTATACAAAACTGATAGATGTAATATGTAATAAAAAAACAGAAAATATTGAATATCTAATAAGCTGTGAAGTATTGATAAAGCTAATATGAGATATTGAAGAGCAAGAAGTAGAGTTGATCTTTAAAGAAATAGAAAAAATACAAAATATAGATGAAAAGAAAAAAAGAGATCTTAGTTATAATGGGAAAAGAAAGTCTCACTACAGAATTACAAAGAAAAGAGAAATAAATAAGAAGTCTGATTACAAAAGATAACTTTACTAAATATGGCCAGTATTTACGTCCAACAAACAAACTAGAGACTTCATAGTAAAACTCTAAAAGAGATAGATGATAAAAATATATGATGAAATTTGGATCGAAAGATGCAAATTAGTACAGGACTGGAAAAAAAAAAATGGTATAATACGAAAAAAAAAGTGAGAATAGTGCAGATACCAAGAAAAAACAAAAAAAGAAAAAAAAAAAAAAGGCAAAGAAAAAAAAGGCCCAACAGATAAGATCTATGAAAAAAAAGAACCAATAAAAGAAGTCATAGCAAAATAAAAAACTGTATTAGAAATAACAAAAAATGAAGTACTAAGTTGGATAAAAGGTAGGCAGAAGGCAGAATAGTAAAAAATAAATTAGCAGTCTTGATAGGCTATAAGAACCATCTAATAAAGTATTGATAAACTTGTTTGCAAGGTAAATTAATACAGAGGTAAACCTTACTATAGCAGGTTATGCATAGGTATTTGCAAAGAACAACTAGGTGAGCTGATACTTGTAACTTAGATGTCAGGAGAATAGCTTTTTGAAAAATTTAATATTTCAAAGTATAATATTATTAAACCTAATAAAGTAAAAATAAGACTGCTGAAATTTAAAAAAAAAATAAATAAAAAATAAATCTGTTATTCTAATTTGTTAATAAATTTTTTAAATTTATACAAGAAGTTATTAAATAAAGATATTAGTATAGAAGATATTCAAACTTAATGTTTCTGGAATCTATATTATATAAGTATTTATACAGAATTGTAGTCTAAGGGGTGTGCCGTTTATTACATAATTTTTTAGGGGGGAGGGGGTGGCAGAGATTTATCATGTCTATATTAGCCTTGGTATTTGATTGGCTTTTTAACATGTGATATTGCAATTATGAGATTATCAAGAATTGTACATATGTACGTATATATGTACATACATACTACCAGCTACTATATTAGATATATACTTTCAATATGTTTGAGATCTCAATTTTTTTTTTTCTTATTTTGAAACTCTAGTATATATATAATAAATTTATTTGATCATGTTAATTAAGTTAATTACATTTAAATAAAAAGTATTTTATTAATGTATACTAGAACATGACAAGATTAATGGTTTATTTGTGAGTTGAATCATTTATCATCAAAAAAAGAGGTATTATTCTTATTTCTAAACTTCATTTTTTTTTATAATACGCATATTGATTATTTTATTTCTTTTTGTCTTATTTATATGATATGTTTTAGTTGCGAAATAAGAAATAAAAAAGAGAATTAAGTATAATAAAATAATGAATTAAATTGATATTAGACGATCAACTACTTACAATTTTATTTGGTATCAGAAAGTGCCTCCAGTAAATTAGAAGGGTCGAATTTGTGTGAAAGATCAATAAAAGATAAAATGGTGAAGTTTTCCAAAATGCTGCATTACTTAATTCAATTTGTTGGGTATTAAGCGAATCTAATGATGCATTAACTTCTTCTGTAGACAAATATGTCACTATAGAGCTTGAAGGAAAAATTAGATGAGTGTCGGTTGTAGATTCAATGGAAGGTTGTGCAAAGGTCTGGTTTGTATTTTGTTTGCATGCTTTTTTAGAATGATTTGCCTTTTTATGGTTTGTGATTATTTTCATAGTAGGAAAGTATTTGTTACACACATTGCAACAAAGTCTTTTATACTGCTGTAACGAAATTGAAGAGTATATTTCATCATAATTGGATAACTTTATTTTATCCATATATTGCAAAATATGAATTAGATTTAAATAATGATTATCTTTTTCTTTAACCAATGGCAAAAGAAATCTATTATTCTCTCTTAACAGATCAAATACCTCTTTTGTATAGATTTCATTACAACAATTTTGATTAGAGCACTTTCATATGTCAAGAGAGTAACAGCAAATTTGTGTATGACTTTTTATCTACAACCATAATAGAATTTCTTTTCTATTGTTTTGAAATGGGTCTTCATTGTAGTCGACATAATCAACATATACTTGCTTTCCATGAATTTTATCATGCTTTCAAATTTCACATAAACACTTACTAGCAACTTCAAAGTTATACCTTGCCAAATTTTTATCTATAACTACTCCTTGACTATTAAGATATGATCCAAATCTATCAACTGGTAATTTAATTCCGGCAAGCTTTTCAAAAAGTGTATACATGCTACGCTCAACCGGGTTATATGCAGATAGTAAAGAGCATGTGTTTAAATTGATAAATAGTCTAAATTAAGCTCACGAAAAAAGCAACAATATTTAATTATATTTTTTAAATGTTTAGGATTTTTGTTAGGTCCACCATCTACCAACAAAATCTATATAGTCTTAAGATATTCATCATGTTTTAGTATTTCTGCATACTCATTGCGCTTTGAAATATCAAGTAAGTCTTTCATATGTATCATTGAAGAAGTTCCTGCAAAATATTCAGAACAAATATAAATAGATAATTGACCTTGATGCAAAGATTTATTAGTATTTTCAGGATTAATAATTAGGTAAACTGAAGGTATAAGTTTTTGTTTTGCACTATGGGGAAATCATAGTCAGAGACAGTAACAGGTTTATTAAACGATTGTATACTTTGAAATGTTCTACCAACTGCTGGTATATCTAAGCCAACTTTAGCCTTATTATCTTGTGAGATAATAAGGCTAAAGTTGGCAAAGGTTGAAGCAAACACTCTAACTGATTTGACTGATGCAAAACAAAAGTGTTCGTCTATATGCGGTTTCATCTCAAACCTAGAAACTGCATTAGTTTTAATATTTGCAAAATAGCAGTAACGAAGTGCATTATATGTATTGGCATGTTGAGGCAAAAGATAAGTTGAAAGTGTTTGCCAAGTAATATAAATATTATATTTTTCTTGTAATGCCTCTTTTAAATACTTAATAGTTCGAACCTTAATTATAGTTTTTTTTCTTTTTTTATCAGCTGCACCAAATTCAACGCATTTGTGTATTTGGTCAAGTAAGTCTGGATTTTTTTGAAGTTCAGATAGACGTCCTCTAGTATCATATATTTCAACAATCTCATCTTCAATTTGTTTTTTTCTTTTTTTCCGAAATCTCCCCTGAGCTGCGGCACAACTTTGAAGCAAATTAAAATGCTTTTTTTTTTGTGCAATGGCTTCACAAACATCTTTCAATTTTTTACCAATTTGAAGTCAAAAATCTTTGTTACTAGTATAAATCATTAGAGTTTCATATTTACTTATTTTAGATTTTGCCTTTTGAATTAATTCCAAAGCTTGATGTTGAGCTAATGCATTAGGTGCAATAGTAGGTATTTCATTAAATGAAGAAGGTAGAGTAGAATTGGTGTCAGAATTAACATTAGAATTTGAATTTAATGATCTTGAACTAGGTAAATTTGGAGGGAGAAAAAAGTTTGCTATTTGAATAATTGGTGAACTTGCTGCAAGATATTGGTTAATTAGTTTTCTAATTTCTATCTCAGGTTCTTTTCGATATTTTTGGCATTCTTTATTTGCTGTATTCATTAAATTCTGTCATTTTATATTTGGATCACAAGCTTTAATCATCATAAAATAGGCAAAGGCATTACAGAATTCATGGTACAAGATTTTAAAGTAGTATATAGATAAGTTTTTAGAAACTTAGGCACAGAAAGAAAACTTTGGCTCATTTTGAGCAATGGTACTTTAAAACTAAAGATAAGAAAAAAGCTATATACTATCGGGTTATTAATCTGAATTCAGGATGTTTTTACTTTTTTTTATAAACTCTATCACCTTCAATCTTATCTATTTTATAAGATCTATAATTTAATAAGGCTGAGCTTAGTAATAAGAAGCAATTCATTTAGTTTTATATTTCTTTCGCATTAATTAGATTTTTTTCATCAGATTTTTTTTTTTTGCTTCCTTTTCGTGTGAATTTGAAGATTTATTCGAATTTACTTTTAGATTTTTGCTAAGCCTTTTAATAGCTTCGACTATTTTGGTATCGCTGCTTTGCTTTATATAAGCGACTATGAATTGCATTACTTAACTTTTAGGATTAGTGGCTTCAGAACATATTGACTTTGAAATCATAAGACAAAGTCATATACTATTATGCAAAATTAGCATATAGGCACTAAAATATGGCTTTTCACAGCACATTCTAGTTAATGGGACTTTTATATCAAAAGGTAAATTTCTATTTTATTTGTCTAAGCTACTTTTATTCTACGATTCATGAAACTTTGATTTTATGATTGAGGTAATGTTAATCTTTTCTTTATTTGCATTATTGCATTACTAAAATCTAACTTTAATCTATCTATTTTGAGTTAAATTTTACTAGTTTGGATTGTATATATAAATATTCTCAAATTTGACTTGATTTGATATTTGGCCTTATAAATTTGTACATAAAGGCCCGATTATTGTGAGATGCAATCACTCTAATTGAATTCCAAAAAGGATAAATTAGTGTTGTTATATAGATTGGTTTTAATTCATAGTTGTGAATTAAATTCTGAATAATACTTGAATTATATAATCATGTTAAGTATTTCATTGAATTTTAAAAATTGCACAATATTTGAATTCGATTAATTTTTTTTAACTTCTTGGGGTAATTTTAATTTTGGATAAATTTTGCAATTTAATTAGCCAATGGTCATATGATTGAACACGGTTTTAGATAATTTTAAAAATATAGTATCACGTAGGAAGGAGGGGGGTACTGTCATATAGTAAAGAAAAATTACGTAATAAACAGCACACCTCTAATATAATTATTAATTTTCAACTTTAATTTAATTTTTTTAATAATTACTCATCAATTTAGATAAAATTTTTACTAAAAATAGATATACAGTCAGTTTTATCTATACCAAAAAGGTTATTTTAATATATATACTTCGTTTTTAAAAAAATGCTATAATGATATAAGCCAACCTTGTCTATATAAAGATATAATTATTATAAAAAAAATTAGTAAAATTAAAATTGTGATTATATTAATTTTACAATTATAAAAAATATAACTATAGAAAGGTTAAACTGTATCTTGAAATTTACTAGACCAATTTGATGATTTAACTACTATTAGAATTAGAAAACCAAACTCTACAACTTTAATTAGACTTTTACTTATTAGTTTTAGAGCTAAAGTAGTATTAAAATTTAAAGTTAGGGTTAATTAGAGTTTTTAATTTTATTATCTAATAATAAAATTTCTATATAATCATGATAAAAATAGCAATTCCCTTATTCTAATGCCCCAAAGATTGTTCATTTTTTCACATGCAATCACGCAATTATATTTTTCAACCGAATTATCTGCATTGCAAAGAAGGAAGTTTTTATAATCATAGCTCAATACTTTTTTCTAGTAACACGTCACTAAAGATAACATGTGCAGTTTGACTTTAGCCATTTATTCACATGGATTAAATGCTATTATGTTTCCCACAAGCATAGCACAAGCAAGACTTAGTGTTCATTATAACTAGAACTTAACAGAGAAAGATCAGGTTTATTCTCCATTAAAATATATGCATACATTTTTTTGCATTTTTCTTTTTGGAATCTTTCTACTATTGTTAATCAAGGATATTATATTAGAATTGCGCCAATATACCGCTTTATACAACTAACATCATAATCACAATTAGAATTCGTTTTAATAGTGCCTTTCCAAGTAGCTGCTGAATTTATTAACTAAAATAATCAAATTCAGAGCAGCTCTTGAAACAATATCTAACTTTGCAAGAATATTTTAGGTAAAATGTAACGGCTGGTTTACGTGACAAATGTTAGAATTAGTGTCATCAAAGTTGTATTATCAAATGCTAATGAGATGGTAAGTATTTCATTGTATTACATTATCGATTATTTAGGCCAAGGAGGGCGTAAGAGATTTCTTGATTTCTTGCGATTGAGTAATTGTATTTCATTGAAATTTTTGGAATCAAAGCAAGTCACTTTAAAATAATAAAATTTCAAGTTAAACATATTATATTTCCGAAGCGAATCTGCTTAGAATTAAATTGGGTTAAAATAAATATAATTTTTTTTAAAAAAATTCTCTTTATTTTTCAATTATATTTTATACGTATTAATATGCATATCGATATATATGTTCGATTCTTTTATTTGAGCATGCATATAATTCCAATTTCCAAAATTCGACACAATTGAAATCATAAATAAGGTTTTGTAATACCCGAATCGTTAATGGCAGAGGCATATGCAAATCAGATATAGTAATTTTTGTTGTAAACAAAAAAAATACCACTGGAAGCCACTGGAACTCACTTAAAAATCCTCACTGGAAGGGTCCAGTGATAACATACCACTGGAAGGGAATATATTACTTTTTCCTTCCAATTAGTTTCAGTAATTTTCACTGGAACGTTTCAGTGGGCAACACTGGATAAACACAGTATTTCTAAATTACGTTTCTGATATGATTTCATAGTATGGAGTTCTCTGTTAACGCTCCGGGCGAGATCATGTGAGTGTAGCATGTTTTCATTTCAGCATTTGGCGACACTCATTTACGCTTTTTGAACGTGTTCTAAATTTATCAAAATGTTGACTCAAAAAACCTAATTAAATACAGTTTTAGAATGTTTTCTAAATTTATCAAAATGTTGACTCAAAAACCCAATTCAATGACACTTTTTAGAATGTGTTCAAAATGTTAACGCAAAAAACCTAGTCAGTCATTGGTATTCCCAATTGTATTTTACTGATGTGTATATGAAAAAATTCTCTATAAAAATGCCGCGATATTCCATTGACTTTTTGCTTCTAAAATACCAAAACCTTATTTAATGTAAAAATGACATATAATGAAGGATATTTGTACGGAGCAGGTGCTCTTGGACGAGAATCTGATTATACGATTTCACATAAGTTCATTAAGGAATATTTGCAGCTTGACGAATCATTGTTCAGCTATCAAGACAATTGCTATTATCTCTCCAATTATTGTCATCTTGAAAATCGCGGTGGGCATCGATCAAAATGTTCGAAATTCGTACTGAAACAAGGATATCATTTATTTTACAACTATGAGTGGACATACAGTTATCATGGAACTGACCCAAAGAATATCAAGAGTATTCTTAAATACGGCTTGAAGAAGTCTGGAACCTTTGCTGGCAATAATAAAATCGAATCAGCGCATGGGTCGGCATATGGTTGTGGAATTTACACATCAAAGGTCCCATTGTACTCACAATTGTACGCACCGATGACTAAATGGGGAGATAAGTATTTTCAAACGATCTTCATTGTACGACAAAAGCCGAATTCCATTGATGCTCAAGAAGGAGAAGGCTCATATACGAAATGCATGCTTAATCACACCGACATCCATAAATTGTACAAAGGGAAGATTTCATCAGATGAAATGCAATACGTTTGCTTTGATGAGAGTTCGTGTGTTTTACATGCCTTATTGATCAAAGTTCATGATAATTGTGATGAAGAGTATCAAAAGATTATTAACATTGTAAATAGCATCTAGTAAAACACGGTTTACAATTTTTTGAAAGCACACAATTTCACTGACAAATTTCCAATACCTAACATTAACATATAATTAGTGAAAATTTACAGCAGTAGTCACATGGTTCAATCGGCATAATAAATGTAACACATAAAGTAATAATAAATATATATATAATATATATATATCGATATATAATATATATATATCGATATATAATATTTACGTTAGGCTAATTTATTGGTTCTCGTAACATGAAACTTTTTAAATAATAGACCGCCGGCCAGCTTTTTTTTTTTAATTATATATATAGCAATTTATAAATTTTTTTTAAAAACCTACCCGGTTATTAAAACATAAAAAATTTTCAAAATTTGACTAGGCCAGGTTATGAGAACCAATTAAACAACTTTACATGGTCCTACTAAATTTTTGTTTCTTGATTTTATCAATTCTTTTAAGTTCATAATCGTTTAACTTGTTTATTGTTTGTTGTCGGTCATTAATTTATATATATTTTTGAAGTTTGCTATCACTACTAGTTATCATCACCGATGTTGCTTATCTCAAAACCTACTACATACTGTATGTACGTACGTAAGTGTTGAACACCACCGGTGATTTGTAGTAATTTTTTATTTTTATCTACAGTATATTACTACAAAGAATTTTTCATATGGGTGGTTGGAACTTAATGAAAGAAATTATTCTATTGCATAACTATTGCTTGCCATATTATTAGTCCTAAACTATATTCATGACTTTAGATATTATAATAATTTTGGATAATATATAATATGGCCGATTTAAACGCTCACCGGAGGTAAAATTCACCGTTTCTAGAAAACGATCTTAATAATTAGTGTCTGGCGAACTAAGTAAAAATGCTCAGCACCCTAAAAAAACCTAAACCCTAACCCTAAGGTTAATTTTAATTTTACCATTTTGAGGTAAATTTTTTAAATCTATGAAATTATATTTCACCGGTGAATTTTAAATAAATTCATTTAATATAATTTATTATTAATTTTAATTAATAATTGAGAACTTCTATTACACTACAGTATGTGTACATACATATGTTGATACCTCAAAATCTAGATTATAAACCTTCTTTTGGGGTTCTAACAAAAAATATTCCTTGCAAAATTTTAGTACTGTATATACCATAAATATTGCCAACTCTAAAGCTAACCCAAACCTTAAGTAGAGTTAATTTATGTTTTAATATTAATATCCAAGTATACATTATGTGTTTGCTTAGATTTTCTTAATAATTTTAATTATAGATATAAATTATTTGTTTTATTTTAACAGTTTTAACTCGATAAATATTAAAATCAGTTTTATCATGCCGAACCTTTTAAAGTTTTCTTAGTTATACATCAAAGATCCCAATAAAAAAGAACATATATATGTGTGTAAACTTAAATTTCAATATCTCTTTATTAACCTAGTTTTTACAATATAGTACAATTAAATGCAAAAAAAAATAAGAAATAATAATAATAATAATAATAATAATAAAACTTTGAATCGTAAAACATAATAAAAAGATGTTTGCTTAAATTTAATCTAGGAATGAAATCTTTTTCCAATTATTTACATATAATTTGATTAATTTCACATCAATTTTTTGACAATTTCTGAGTTTCGAATAATGGATCATGTTTTCACTGTCATGTGATGATTCACTCATAACATTATCAAAGAATCCCGATAATGCGGCTACTGGATTTTTATCCACATTTTGATATTCAGGTGTCGTTAATAATGTATTTAACCATTCTTTATTCGAAACAATTCTAAAGTCTATTCCGCTTTGTTGTAAAGATTTCAAGAATTCACTCCATGTGGTTTTCTTCGGATTAAGTATATGATTAACTCGAACATTATCACCATCGAAAGATGCATTCAAGGAAATGTCAACGATACTTTGAGATGCAACATCAACAGGAATCCAATCAACAATTGAGGAATACGAAGTCGGCATAATTTTCATAACTTGTGCACCTTTTATCATAAGTGGAATATGTTCTCGAGTATTCCAAACTCCCGTAATTGAATCACCACAAACTTGTCCAACGCGATGAATATCAAGACTGAACCCAATTTTTTGTGACCATTCTGCGCATACGTGTTCAGTAATGAACTTTGATAAAGCGTATCCATTAAGCAATGCATTTGAAATATCATGAGATAATTCATCCTCTTTAACATTTGTCTTTGATTCAAGACTTGCACCGATACTTGATGTAAAATTAAAGTGAACATCTCGGTGATGAGCATATGCTTCACGGGCTAGCATAAGAAGGTGAACAGTTCCACCAATATTTTCACGTTCAAAAACTTCAATTTTGCTATTAAAGTCCAATCTCCAAGCGACGTGATAGATTTGTGTTACTTCCTGTACAAGTTTTGAATAAATCTTTTCCGTTTGTCCAAATTTCGAATCTCCCAAATCACTTGGTAAAATAATTATACGTTCCTTAGATAATAAAGAATTTTCTAAATGACGTTGTTCAAATGAATCTTTCAATCGAAACCATCCATGATTTTCATCTGACGCTCTCACCAAACAATAAACTTTAAGCACATTTGGATTTTTTAACAAATCACGGAGGATAAAAGAGCCAAGGGATCCAGTAACTCCTGTTAGGAGGATTGTTTCACCACTTTTTCATTCATGTTTCCATTAATTCCATTAACGTTTCCCACAGAAGGAAAGTTATCGATTTTATTATATTTTTGAATATATGAATTCACTTCATTTTTAAGAGCTTGTAATTTTGCTTCGTAGCCATCTTCAACATTTTTATCTTGTGTTGATAATTCTTTTGTCAAATAATGTGTAAGACTTTGGACTGTATTATATTCGAAAATCACATCATGAGGAAGCTTGATAACCGAAAATTGGGTTTGAAGAATATTTCGTAATTTAGTTGCGGATAAAGAGTCCAGGCCAAGAGCAAAGAATGAGGTTTCGTCTTCATTAGGAAATAAATCTCCAATGGCTGAATTAAGTGAATTTAATATAATAGTTTTCACGGAATCTTCATTCCATTGATTATTAGAAAGGGATACATCATTTGGTACAACTTTGTGATTTATAAAATTATCATAAAGCATTTCGATTTCTTCTTTGAACTCTATTTCAACTTTTTTACGTTGAATCCCATTTTTAAATGTTCGTGGTAATTTATTTCCTTCGAGAGGTAAGATATAAACCATTTCATCAAAGATTCGTGAATGTGATGGACATTCTTTGTTAGCTTGATGTATTGAATCAAAAATACTTTTGGTGACTTCCAAGAAAGGAGTTCTTTTTAAATTTTCAAAATCGAGTTCTATCAAAAGACAATTGAATGGTCCATTATGTCCAACTACGGCTGCATGTTTAACAAATTCATTACGGCGAACTGTATCTTCAATCGGTATTGGATTTGTCTTTTCTCCAGTGGTATGAACATATGTATCATCAACTCGACCAAGTAAAATATAAAAGCCAGAACCTTTTGGAATTTCAATAAAAAGATCACCTATTTTATAATCACCATTCTCCATATTTCCTTTAATGGATGCAAGATTTGGGGAACCTTTTTTTATAACTAATTCTTTCGCACCATCAACAATATCATTTCTTTCTATCCATTTTATAGAACTTTCTGGTATCGCATTCCATGGAATATCAGGTGAAGAATGAATATTCAACATAATAGTTCCTGCTTCAGTCAATCCATAAGCATTATGAAAAGAAAGAAAGAGAATGGCTCGGGAAGGACCAGAGTTTTGACGCCAGATTGAAAAAGTTGTTCGCCTACTTTAGGTGACAATAGAGCACCACCATAATTGATGGCTCTTAATTTTAATAACGTATTAATTTCATCTGGACGATCTTTATGAATTTGTTCAATGCTAGCAGGTAAAGTATATAAAACACTAGCATTGGATTGTTTTAAGCTATATAAAATTTCATTTACTAGAGGAACTGTTCCTGAGACGATTGGAAATGCATATACAGTACCAGGATTTACAATTGCTCTTATTAAAACAGTTGTCCCATAAATGTGAAATAATGGAGCGGTTGATACAATAATATCATCAGCTTTTTCAAATGCATCCACATTAAAAATAAAACGACTGGAGATAGGAACTAATTTAGGAAATGAGGTTGAACCGGAACTATGAAAAATGGCGATGGTTTTTTCAGGATCATCATTTAATTTTAAAACAGGGGCGAAATGAACAATTTGTTCATTCTTTAAACTATTAGGTTGTTGAAAGATATTAAGCGTTTGCGTATATTGAGAATTTATTTCATTCTGAACATTTTTGGAAGTTTTTAAAAGTTTAGGATCGTAGATAAGAATACGTGATTTAGCTTCTTGAAGTAAATGAATCAATGCAGATTCGGAATTTAGAGGACTAAGGAATAAGATTGTAAAACCCAATTTCCATAAGGCCATGATGTTATACAAATATTCAGGACCACTTTATGATAAATAACCAATCACACTATCTTTCTCCAAGGTTTCGTTCTCTAATTGTTTATTCCAATAATTAACATATTTATTGATAATAAGATCCAAATCTTGAAAATTAATTTCTTCATATTCTACACCATTGGGAACCAAAATAGCTTTTTCTTCTGGTCTAGTTGACACAAGATATTGAAAAACTTTTAATAAACTTTGGTGTTTGTGAGACATTTGTTTGCTTCGATAACAGAATAAATTTTATAGAAGGTTTGTTTATAAAATTTGTCTTGATGTTATTTCTTGTTTGTCCTTACATTCGTGGAGCATGATAATTTATAATTTTTGCTAACGGCATAGGAAATATAAAATATCCGTTCTCCGTTGCTTTTTCAAGTATTCACAGCCTGTAGATGACGTACGTACGTACTATATAGAAGTATCATTAATACCAATCAATAACGTATCGGTTAATTATATTACCTTAACGTTAATGCATCCTTGTATAATATTTTCCGGCTTATGTACATACAGTCGATCATTGATTTACTGTTTCTGATGTCCCAGGATTTATGATAATAGCTGTACCTAGAGATGTGAACTGTGAATTACAGTACATAGAAATAACCTGTAGTTTATTTTAAAACTACAGTTTTACAATAAACTACAGTTTATTTATTTAACTAATAGTTTACGGATCGCACCTCTAGCTGTACTAAAATTAACGCGAGAAAATATAAATACAGCATCGGAATTTCATATATAAACCGGAAAATATTCTACAGGGATTGCTTTGAATTTTGATTACCATTACGGATAAACTTTTTCATCTCTACTATGTGGCACGGATTTGCATATGAAGGTTAGTTGCGTCACAAAAAAGTGTTAGTCCCGTGTTCTCAGTCATTTAGAGGATCTAAAATTAAAACTATACAAATAGAAGTGATTCTGGCTGATCGAAATTTTTCTACTGGCCCAAGCCAACAAAATTTTAGTGGTTAGTCGGTTTAGAAAAATTTTAATTAATTTGGCAGAATTATATATCTACTGTATAATCTATTTTAAGTCGTTCTTTACTGTTTATATTAAATAAATTGTCTGGATCAGGCTAAAATTATCAGAATTAAATAATTTCGTTATAATAAATATATATTTATCGTTCCAATCCGGATAAATCCGCATCCGTTTATCCGCATTTGAATTATCCGGATAATTCAGATCGCTCAGATATCTGACTCAAATTTTGTCCCTCATCGAGGGGTGATACAAGGCAATATTCAAGACAAACAAACGCAAACCACAAAGACAAATGGAAACAAAATGGAAAACAACGCAAAAACAGAAAGAAAATCAATTATGGGTTATCTGTTCCTTCCGCACGACGTGCTATACATGCTGTTCTACAAAAGCGCAGACCTCGAAAGTATCGAAAAATATGCTCTAAAAC
>CAJVPY010000314.1:0-29223 GCA_910591965.1 Dentiscutata erythropus | reverse complement strand
TGTGTCAAATGACTGACTCTGAGTGGAACTAAGTAAAAATCCCAGGGGGGTATAATGAGCTAATATTTGTCAGCCCCTTACCCATGATCCTAGATACTCTAAACTAAAAGCACAAAATTCTGTGTCACTTATGTAGATTTATTTAGCAAGCATTCGCTATTAATTATTCATCAAAAAAAACATTAAAAAGATGAAATTCTTGAATAAATTAACAAAGAACATCATAGTACCCTTGTGAAATGAGAAAAACTCTGCAAGCAATTTAAGTTTATAACTTGTTTACTTCTAAGTTCATTTATATATATATATATATTAAGCGCTTTATTTCATAATACAGTTCATTTCCAATTTACTTATTTGCATCGGTAATACAAACCAAAAAAGAAAATCGAATTTGTAAATAAACCAAGAAAGTTTAGGGTTAGTGCTAGGGTTGGGTTGTAAGAGGACCGAGAAAACTCTATAATGGGTCCTCGCTCCAAAAACTTGATTTATTATGTTTTGCGAATCAGGCTTTTTTTATAATTAAGCGAATCAGTTTTAAAAGGACCTTGTAAAATGAATCATATAAAGTCAAGGATCTCACGAGACTTAATAATAACTCGAATCTATGATAAGTCAGTCACATTTTCCATAGTTGGGGCGGGGACCTATTACAGAGTTTTCCCGGTCCTGTTGTGAGCTTTAATGATAATTTGAGTTTTTTATATATAAAATTTCATTCCTGTTAGATTTTATTAGTCCAAAAAGGTCGATTTAAATGCTAGTTTTTGAGTATTTTCTATTTTTCGGTATTTTTCTTCGCACATGTAAGCCTGATCAAGGATCATCACATTTTACGTTCTCCGATTGGCTATTTCCTTTTTAGAGGTTTGTATTACCTGTGTTACTATTGGAAATGAGAGAGCTCGGATTGGAAATGTGCCGGTTTAATTCAGGATAGTAAACGATGTAAGACAGGAATATAAGAAATAAATGTATGTGTATATGAAAATAAGGTTATGTACGTTTAGTCAGTATATGTATAGCATGCGCGCAGTATAATCATAATAATATGATAATCAGTAAATAAAGATATATGATATAATCATGAGGTACGATATAATAAAAAAATCACTCAGATAACTTTATTATAAAGGAGGAATCACTCAGACAAAAGCCTAAATATACAAGAAAGGCGAATTCATCGGGTTTATATACATGATGGCTAACTAGAATCTCCCCCGACACACACAATGGGACAACTTCCTTCCGCCAAAGAATGCGGTGACAAAGATTCTTTGGACTCAACACCAATTACACTTTCCCTTCCGTCTTTATCCAATTAAAGACTTACATTCGAAACAACAAACTTCTATACTAACTCCTCATAAAGCTAGCAACAAGTGAACGCCTGATGGTTAAATATTGTTCACGAATGAACTATTGTCTCTTACGCGTCACGGAGTAATTATAGAATGGGAATCGAATATAGTAATAAGTTAAGTATATAGGGGCATAAATAAGGAATAACTATAAATAGAAATAAAAGATAACTATATATAGTAATAACGTAGGGTGAGTATAGACTACGTAGAGATGTGACCCGAAACCACGTGATGCTAATTGTCACATGCTATTATTTATAAAAAATCGACGATCTATTTTGATTTTTATAAGTTATAGCATGTGACAATTAGCATCACGTGGTTTCGGGTCCCATCTATAGTATAGACGTTATAATTAAGGTAGGGATGGACAATGATCCTGTGGGACGGCTAAAGACGATCGAACAATGATATTGTAGGGGCTAACTAATAATTAAAAATTTTAGGCGCAGAAATTTTTAATGTAACACCGGCGTTATTTCACACCCCAAATTTGATATCCATACCCCATGCAAATTAAAGTTTTTTTGAACTTTAAACGAAGTTATCTCGATAACCTCCAAGCCAAATTCGATAAAAAAAAATTTATTTGAATTCTATGAACACGTAAAATTCAAATAAAAGAGTTCATCAAATTTGGCCTGGTGGTTGTCAAGATATCTTCGTTCAAAGTCTTAAAAAAACTCAAACCGTCTATCAAAACAAAACTGCCAAATTTTTTATTATTTGAGCGAAGATATATTGGTAACCACCAAGTCAAATTCAATAAACTTTTTTTTATTTAAATTCTACGAATCCGTAGATTCAAATAAAAAAAAAGTTCATCGAATTTGGCCTGGTAATTGTCAAGATATCTTCGTTCAAAAGTTTAAAAATTTCAAACGCCTATAATAGAAGCTGTCAAAATTTTTCTCAATGTTATCTTAATAACCACTAGGTCAAATTCGATGAAAATTTTTTTATTTAAATCCTACAGATCCGTAGAATTCACATTAAAAAAAGGTCTTTGACTTTGACTTGTGGTTGCCATGATATCTTCGCTCAAAAATAAAAAGAATTTTGGCGTAGCTTTTGTTTTGATGTACGGTTTGAATTGTTTGAGATTTTGAGCGAAGATATCTTGGCAACTACCAGGCTAAATGTGATAAACTTTTTTTATTTGAATTCTACGGATTCATAGAATTCAAATAAAAAAAAACGTTTATCAAATTTGGCTTGATCGTTGTCGAGATATCTTCATTTAAAGTTCAAAAAATTTAATTTGTATGGGTATGGATATCAAATCTGGGGTTAAAATATCAGTCCCCAATTATAAATTTATTTAATAATTTAAGTTGGATTTTATAATCATGTATAAAGAGACAACTTGTGTTTTAATTAGGTTAAACAAGATTCGAACTTTTTATGAAGCGAAAAAGTAGATTATTAAATACATGTTTATTATATATGAATAATTTATACTATTCAATTAATAGGTTATATTCTATCTGTTATTTATTACTCATATATTCTGTCTTTTATTATTAACCTTTCATTTTAATATTGTTTATAATAGGATACTTCTTTTCTATATCTAATTATCATAAGATAATTAAGTGAAAATTAATAATTATATATTAAACCAGCAGTTTATAATAAGCAAATGCTTTTTATTCATCCTTATTACAAATTCATTTTGAAAGGTCTTTTATCTAATCTTGATAGCGAGTATAGAATTTAATTAATCTTTCTGTTCTGGTAATCAAAGTAGTGTAGCTAGTTCTTTTAAAATCACAGGTCAAAAGATAGCAAACCAGGCACAAATCAGGTACAGATTTGTGCCTGGTTTGTCATATTTTGACCTGTGAATATAAATCTAATTTGTGTTTAGGAATACCTTTCATTTGTCAATATATGTGTTAAGGTAATAAATGTTCTATGTATGAAAGGGATATATGATGGTTATCCGGATAAATGCTTAATGCATTAGAACTCTAAATACAAAGAAAAATGAAATGTGTCGTACGGTTAAGGGTTTGGAGTAATAGAGTTTATTGAACACTGCATATGCTCATAATCACGTGAATACAGTAACATGAATAGTTTGGAGATATTGGTAAAATTTCACAAGGAACATTTTTAATTAGGCCGCAGAAGGTGGTTTCTTAATTAAAATTTGAGTTATTTCAGTTTTATTTGTAAAAAAATGGGTTCGCTTCGACTGTTTACGTTACATCTGATTTTGAAATTTGATTGGCCAAAAATCATGGAGGGAGCAATTTTTATGGGTGCGCTAGGGGGGGTAATATAATCACGAAGCTTTTGAAATTTTACAGGTCTAACAGCACCTAATTGCTGCCTTTTTTTAGTGTACCCTACATTTCCAAACTTGTGATATACAGTACAATGATAACAATTATTAATAAATTATAAGTCTTGGGAATACTCTTAAAAAATAATAATCGATTTTGCAATTGATTTCTACAATTATTGTCAGCAATAATTTGAAATACAAATATTAAATTTGGCAATTTGGTTGCCCATCATGCTGCGGACAACGGAGTGACCTCCGCTTCACTCCGGACAATAAACTCGCGCAAGAAAGTTCCCAAGGTTCCGAGTCGGTGATCTGCTGTTTCCTGTACTGGTCAATTTTACCAAGATCATTAAATATTTTATTATATACTGTATGATGGCATCAAGTAAAAATGGCAACTAATAATTTTATTACAGACTTTAGCTAGTATTAGTTAATGTAGACTAAACTCCGGTGAATTCCGATCTGAAATTTTGGGAACGCCTGCAAAGTTTTAAATAGTTGTGATACTCGTGGAAATGGTTTCTATTTATACCCGATAACCAAGATATTATATTATGGCAGGTACACTGAAAAATAGTTCGATCCTTTTGTTTTTTAATTTTATCATTATTAATCTTTAATAATCATTATTACTAATCTATATGCAAGTTACTAGATGAGTGCGCCAATGAACTTTTTCAAGTAAAAATTCTGGTTTCTTTTAACGAACTCATAAAAAACTGGATTTCTCAGTGAATAACGAATATTTATAAAGTTGGTTCTAACCTAAATCTACTTTCCGTCATACTAACGGGTTTTTCCTTTAAATATGGATAAATATCAATGCAGATTGTGCATATATACGTAATACGTACGTCATCACTCATGCTATAAATGCATACATACTTACATGCGTAAAATTCTTGGCCTTCTTGGCCTACTAAAAGTTCTTTTGTTTTGAAGAGTTTTTTTTTAAAAAACCATATTAGAGTTAAAATAATGGCGTAAGAGCGGCCAATTTTGATCAGATATTTTTACAATATTGTGATAATGCATTGATTATTTGACAAAATTTTCTAGAATTCTAACCATTAAAAAATGAGATGTCTGCTGACAGAACGTAGAATCATTTTACTCGAAATTAGTGCATTATATGATTGGCATCGCAATAATTGCTCTAATCATCATTTCTGTATTGTAAAATCGATAATGCATG
Organism: Dentiscutata erythropus; assembly: GCA_910591965.1. NCBI lineage: Eukaryota > Fungi > Glomeromycota > Glomeromycetes > Diversisporales > Gigasporaceae > Dentiscutata > Dentiscutata erythropus. Next base: position 24,362 of record CAJVPY010000314.1, on the reverse strand, counting down.
TCCCTGATTGCATGTTACTTTATCATACTAACAGGTTCTTAACCTAAATATGAATAACAGCAACATTTAAAATTGGAATATGCTATATATATCTGTATATAGCTTATTTCGTTACTTTGCATTTATATAGATTTATACAAAATTATTTATTTCTTCATATATATATGCTATATATTTATCGTTATAAAATTCCAAATTGTCCAGTACTAAATTTATAAACATCATATGAAAGCATACATAAAAGTTAATAGGTTATATAAATTAATGATTTAAAAGGAAAAAATTCGGATAAATACTACAGATTCTAAGCGAACGAATGGAAAGAGAAGATTATGTGGATAAGAAGGATTTGATCTAATTAAAATATACAGATGAAAAGATGGTTTATAGCAGGTGGGTTTTCCATAACCAGAAATTTTTTAGATGATCCTCCAAACTCGATTTGTTCATGTATAACACGTCAAGAGAAGCTATATGTGTATACAATAATACTTGATTTACTCTAGAACCTCAATCTTAAATTTTTTCTATTACCAGCGATGCCCTTTATTGTATTGATGATCTCAATTCTATTTGATAGATCGTTTTACCACTATCATACAACTTCACAATACTTACGAACTTTCTCTTCTTCAAATATTGATATTGTAGTAGTAAAATATTAAGCTAAACTTAATAAACTCAAAGCGCTCTTTAAATAAAGCCAAACTCTGAAAATAAGCATCAACAGTAAATAAACACCCTCATGATAAAAATTTTGTTCCATAAAATAAGCACCGTCATAATAAACGTTACCCAGTGTTGATCAATACAGAATCAGCATGTTATCTGCTTTCAAATAATTAGTGAATAAGCACTTCCATTAATTAAAAAAAGTAATGCTTATTTTCAGAGTTTTACGGTAATTAAAAATATAATAGTAGATTAGAGATGCTATCTTGCCAAGCGATATTTTCATTGTTTCAAATCTATAACAAATGTATAAAATTGTAAAAAGACAAAATTAAATATGCTAAATTTAGATTATCAACAGATAATAGATTGCAGATACATATATATATCTATTTATTTCAACTTAACGTAAGCATGCCTTTAATAGCTCTAACTCTCACGCTATTATTTTTATAATGGCCTTGTGACAAAATAGTAGTATATACCTTGTATATTTGTGCTGTTGCCGATAAAATGTAAAGTCGCGTAATCAAATTTTTACTCTGATGTCATATGATCTAATTGGTCAGTCAACACATTAGCGTAATTTAGAGTTCGATATCGAGGCCCCTCAAAGTCCGGTTACATGATGGTCGATGATCCACACCCTACCGGATGATCGACTTTCCGCCACAGTAGCTGCAACAATCGTCATCAAGATTCAAAAAAAAAATAATATGCTGTGGATCATCACCATAATGTATCCGGCAAGGTGTGGGCCGCCCTGTCGAACTCTAATTTACGGATGACTTATTTATCATTGGAAAATTTCTCGTTTCAGTAAGTTCAATCAATAATTGTCATAAATATTCTGTCGAATAAGCAATAATACCTAAATGAATTTCTTTGTATGTTTTTTGCATTTATTGAATTGGATATATATATATATTTGAAACAATGCTTTAACGTTAATAAAAAATACGGTATGTACGTACGTACGTATATGCATATCTTTTGATATCATCCAATGGCATTAATTCTATATTAGTTCATAAAACAAACACATGATAAGTATGATAAGTGATAATCATTAACAAAGTTTTTAGTTCGAAGAATTTATTTTATTTTATTTGTTTTTTGTTTTTTAACAACATTGCCAAGAAAACACAAAAATTTAGATATTTTTTTGTTTTTAACAACATTGCCAAGAAAACAAAAATTTAGATATTTATAATTTGTATAGAGCTATAGAGAAACACTTCGTCAATTTTTATGATTTAAAGTTAGAGAGAATTTTTTTATAGGTGGCTAAATTTTCTCTATACTTAACAAAGATCAATTTTTACAAGTTTAAATAGTTGCCAAAAATATCGTTTAAAATTAAAACTAATTTATTTTTGCCAAAAATATAAATACTTAAGAATCATCGAGTCACACACGTGCTTATAACATGTCTATTTACCACCACTAATTTATTTGTAGCCTATCACATTAAAGTTCTTCAATTATATCTTTAGATTTTTATTAAACTTTTTAGCTAACTTTAAAAAGTACAATACGATTTGTTATTTTAAAAATTTTTTATTAATAAAAATAGAAGTAGTCTATTTGTGGAATATATAAAATGATTATCTCATTTCCAAATAAGGTTTCACAATATGATTATATGCCCCCCTTGTTTTTTGGCGTTTGCTTAACTATAGCAAATCAGTAATTCAATTTGATTTGGGATCAACAACGTGCATTATTAATGAAAATAGCGCAGTAATATAATCTGTAATTTTGGATAAGATTTTCTTTCACAAACTATTAATAGGATTTTTAAGATATTCATCTCATAATTTTCGATCCCAATGATAAAATTATAAATCATGTGATAATTTATATGTTGACTCGTTCAAACGTTATTTCTTAAATAACAGCATTTTTAATTTTGAAAAAGAAATTTATTAATAAATGTTTCGATGCCGAATTACGTTTAGATATAATTCAAAAAAGGATAAATTTTATCAGAAATTATGCATTATATACATTACAGTCAACAAAATACGTACATAAATGCTATTAAGCTCAGATTGAAAATATGCATTTATAGAATATACTCGTTTTTTGTCATGACTATCAAGTAAATAAACTTTATTATGCATTTGCGTATTTTTAGGACAAAGCACGAATAAATAGCATTTGAAATGTTATACATGTCGACGAAAAAAAACAATATAAAATATCAATCAAATATTCCTTCATCCTTTTATCGTCCTTAGAATTACTTAGAATAAATTTACTTACTTAAAAAATTTTATTTCGTAATACATACCCAATAATGTTACTAAGGGTGCATTTTATTCTAATTTTCGTGTTAGTTTACATTTCATCTCTCATTATAATTGCTCAATGTAAGGATCAATAAATCGTATTTTTATATAAATCGTGTTTTTTTTAACCCACTTAAATAATATTTCTCTTTCTTTTCCTTATAGGTCGTAAGTATTGTACTCATCAGAGGAATAAAATCTTTAATTTATTAGCACGAGTTTACTAACACACGCATTTCATATTCTTGGATAAACAGATTGTAAGTAGGATTTTAGTAGAATTAACACTTTAAAGAACCAATTACCTGACAATTCATAAATTGTTCGATTTATGACTTGTCAAGCGATTAAACATGTGACTTGTCAAGCAATTGAACATGTGACTTTCAAGCGATTAAAACATGTGATTTTTCAGTGGTTAACCGTTTTTCTAATTATAATAATTTTTTTAAATATATACCTTTCTGAATCTACCAGTTTGTAAGTTATTTTATTTATCATCATATATATTTATTTTTTAATATATATATATTTATAACAAGTCATATAATATGTTTTTAACAAAGTGGATCCATTAATTGAAAGAAGAGAAAGACAAAAATCTAATAATAATAATAATCGAAAAAGAACTATAAAAAATAAGCGTGACGAAATACGCTCTGCTCATGCAAGGAGCTTTTATTATGCTAAACATTTAAAAAGGTATTATTTGTTAAAAGATTTTTTAATTGCTCAAAAAAAAAAAAAAATTACAGTGTTTTTTTTTAATGTTAATAATACTTTTATTCCATCACTAAATTAGCGATGATGAAAAAAAAGCAAAACGGTCTGACGATAAAGCAAAACGAACAGTAACAAAAAGTCCAAGTAACTAATTTTTACTTTATTGTGATTTATAATATTTATAATAGTTAACAAAATTAATATATATAAACTTATTTAGAAATATGTATTGTTGGTGCGGGACTGTCTGGTATATAATTTATTTTTAATAAAATATTTTATAATTATGTGTGTAATTAATTTTCACAAACTCTTATTTCTCTCTAGGACTATTCTCAGCCCTTCTTTTGAAAGAGGCCGGTATTAAAGATGTAACTATCCTTGAATCTTCTGATCGCGTTGGAGGACGTGTTTATACTAAATACTTTACTGCGGATGCGAATGATGATAAACGTTTATATGCTGAACTTGGAGCAACTAGATTTCCTATTGTTGAGGGTCATCCTGAACTTTCTCAACATCAATTAGTTTATGATACTATTACTTATCTTAACGAATATAATAAAGTAAATAATCCAGATAGTGTAATGAATCTTACTTCATTTAAAACTTTCGATAAAAAGTATGTTATTTATAATTACATTTATCTTAATTTTTTGAATATATAAAGTACTAATCCTATTATATATTTTCTTTTATGCTATTAAAATAAAAAGTGCTTTATATTACTTTAATGGAAAAAAAGATGCAAATGGCAGTATAATAACCAAAGGTATCGCTTTTGGTGGTGCTAAAACTACTGCCTTAGGATATCCTGATTCAATCCCTGATGGTTTTCTAGACATGTGGGACGATGCATTAGCTCCCTTTTTTGACTTACTTGATAAAAATTTCACAAATGGAATTGAAACTTTAAAACTTTATGATTCATTTTCTGCTTATGATTATCTAAAAGATATCTATTTTCCAACAAAATTACCACAATCTATGGCTCCTTATGAAGAAGTAATGAAAGCAATTGAAATGAACGTTTTAGGAACCGGTATGTAGTTTGTCATTATTTTACTAACTTTTTAAATCCTTTTTTTCTCATTTTTGGAATTAACTATATAAATTTGATTTAATCTTAGGCATTTTTAGCAGTTATGGTTTCGTTGATCTTACTCTTAATGAATATGAGTTTGGCAGTCCTAGCCTTAATATAACCCAGAAAACAATTGATAAGGGAATGCAACGATTTCCTAACGCTTTCTTACCATTGATCCAAAAAGAAAATTATACATTAAATTATAATAGTGAGGTTACTAAATTAGAGATGGGTGAAAATCAAACTGTTAAAGTATATTGGAAGAATGGTGATACAACATCATCCGAAGTTTTTGATAGAGTAATTGTTACAGCTCCTTTGGGTAACGTTTATCATTGGGAACTTCCTCAAGGTAAATATTCCTTAAAAAATATTTTATTAATACATATATATATATATTAAACTACTTATATTTTTTACTTAATTAATTACATATTTATCATAGCATTCACTTATTATAAAAAACGTGCACTTCGAGAACTTACTTGCATGAATGCTGCAAGAGTATATCTTCAATTCAAATCTCGATTCTGGGAAGAATCTCCTCTTGTAACTGGCGCACCTAAAACGAGTACCAATCTTGGAATTTTCGGTGGCGCTACTTCTACTGATCTTCCGATTAGATTCATTGTATACCCATCACAATATGCTGGTACGCCTACAAATAGCTCTGCAATTCTGTTAGCATCTTACGTATGGGACAGTAGTGCTACAAAATTTAGTCCGTATACAACCGATGAACTTTACGATGCCGTATTAAAAAATTTAGTAACACTTCATGGTGATATAGCAAAAACAGAATGGGTTTCAGGTTCTGATAATAATATAGCTTTCAATTGGGCACAATATAAACATTCTATTGGTGGTGCCTTTGAAATGTTCTCGGCTGGACAAACTGATGATTTATTAGGTGCTATGATGAGACCTGAAATTTCAGTTCATTGGGCTGGTGAACATACTGATATACAAACTGGTTGGATGGTCGGTGCTCTAAGTTCAGGAGCTAGAGTTGTTAAAGAGATATTGCTAGCAAATGGTATGGATAGTCAATGGGCGACACTAAAAAATTCGACATTATTAAAATATTGGAATGCACAACTTGATTTTAAAGGCTACTTTTAAAAATGTATATATATTTTTTAAAAAAGTTAGATTTATTATAGTGAATGAACTTTGTTTATAGTTTTTGGTTTATGTAATCTATTTCAAATTACAGTATATCATTTATCGTTATACTTGTTAATCAATAATTCTAAGTTTTATTAGTTTTATTTGTATTTTTTTATTTCTTTTATTTTTTTAAAAAAAAAAACATTGTGATTTAATTAAATCACGGGATATAAAGTACGTACGTATATACGCGCATACTTTTAAATCTGTAATTTGTAACCGATGTAAAAATTCTCTTTAAAATACCTTCAATTTTAGTATAATTAATAAATTTACGAAATAGTTGAAATCTCTATAGACGATTAACTCAACGATTATTCTCCGACAGGACTGTAACCTCCACAAGTTAACTAAACTATCTATCATTGCTACCCAAGTTAATGACTTGAGTTATTTTACAATTAAAGTTAAAAAAATTCAAGCACAACGTAAAAAAGCGTTTAAATTTTCTGTACAATATATTTTCAATTAGTTCGATATACTTGAATCGACTTTTTTTTATTCATTTTTCTCTTCAACACTCGCAAGGATGTAGTTTCATGACTCGTGAAGCTTTGACGAATACTAAAATTTAAGACTTTTAATGTGTTCAAATAATATTTTAAAATTCTTCATATCGGTATGGAAGAACTATACATATTTAAACAAGATAGTGGTGTAAGTTCGTTATATAGAAAATAATTTGCGCAACACATTAAGCAATCGAACACGGGATCGAAAAACGAATTGGCGGCATTAAGTTATGTTCTTGCAAAAAAAAATAATAATTCAAGAAAATTAGGATGGTTTACGTTGTGAATACAAAATTTCTATATATTTGAATTTAGCTTATATTTAGTATTTAGATAAGCATGTAATTAAATTACCAATCTATTAAGCATTTATCCGGATAACTATCTGAATTTATTTGGATATCCATTTACTATCCATATTCGGATAATTATCCGGACACCTTTCAAATAACCCGCTATTTGAATTATCCAGATAATTAGATATGAACTCTACATGTAATAATTTATTTGGATATCCATTTACTATCCATATTCGGATAATTATCCGGACACCTTTCAAATAACCCGCTATTTGAATTATCCAGATAATTAGATATGAACTCTACATGTAATAATTTATTTTTTCTTCACTCTTTTTTTTACTTTTATCTTAGGGTATCTTCACATGCTTCATATACGTAATCGTTTGCGCCAAATTTTATTGACTTGAACATAATTAGTCAGGTATGTACGTATAATGAAATTTCCAATTAAAGCAATTTTCTCCATTTTTAAAAATTTATTTATAAATAGCAACTTACCGTTACCACTTTTATTAATTTCGTGATTTGTTTTATTACAAGTATTAATTTAACAACAATAATATGATTTACATATATGTTTACCAAGAACGAAGTTTTACAGAACTAGAATGGCTCACAGCCACGTGTATCTGCGATTTTTATATTTGGTTAGATTTTCTTTTTATATTTTATGGGCATAACCGTAATCTGATTGGTTATAAGAGTACATGAATGAACGAAGGAGTACAGTCAGCTTCTCTAAATGCAATGCGGTAGGACCATGTGTAAAAATTTAGCCAAACGTGCATTTAGAGAGGTATTGCTTTTATGGAGGTATAAATATTAGACGTAATATTAGTCGAGTCCAAGAAAAGACGCATTTAGGGAGGTTTTTCATAGGGAGTGCACTTAGGTGGTTACATTTAGGTGGTCTGATTATACATTGATGGATTGAGAGGTGTGTTGTATTTTTATTACAATTAATTAATAAGTCAACAATTTAAATTAACAAACTTTATGGCAACATGGCAATACACATTATCTTAATATAATTTACAGTTTTCAGCCTTCCATAACATTGTAAGTACAATAAGTACTATTATTCCCCGCGAAGGGAAATGAGTTATTCTCCCGTTTATTAATTGACGGCCGGAGGCTATTTATAGTGTTTAACCGTGCAACCCAGGTCACCATTGAGTAATTCGGGTAGAGTGCGGGTCTTCCTGGGTACAAAAATTACCTATTGTACCCGGGTTGATACTCGAGTACAAAGATGCCTGTTGAATTCCAGGTTAAACCTTTTAGATCCCAGTGGAATAAAGAAAGTTTAAGTTATTCAACAGTTAGGCTTTAGAATATGTGCTGCACACATTCAAGGATTCCTAAAATCTACTGTTAAATAGCTTAAACTTTCTTCATTCCACCGGGACCTAAAAAGGATTCAACAGTTAATCTTTGTACCCGAGTGTCAGCGGGTAATTTTTGAGCCCAGGAAGAGCCGACTCTATTCCGGGTTGCACGGGCTGAAACACTAGTTAATAATGGCTATTTCGCTACTGAGTTTGTATTATTGCTGTTTGCAAATTTGATAAATTTGTAGATCACTACGTGCCCGATTACCCGATTGCAATCGATTGTACGTGATTGTGCGTGATTGCATGCGATTTCAGCAAATTTTTTCTTTTTTTTTATTTGAATTTTATGAATCTATAGAATTCAAATAAAAAAAAATTCATCGAATTTGATCAGGTGGTTGCTGAGATATCATCGCTCAAAGCTTTTTTTAAAATAATTAACCATAGCTGCCGCAACAAAATTGGACCGGCAGATCCTCGATTTTGATTGGCTAACGGCCGAGGATCTTCAAAATTTTGGCCTACATTACAAAATTGTTTACTAAATTCCGGCCGGAATTAACTTTTTGATTTTTTCATTACAAAAATAGAAATTCTTAAAAAATAAGCCCGCGTTATGGTAAAATCAAAATCGATGCGGCAGCTATGGTTAATTCAAAAATAGAAGCTGCGCCAAAATTTTCCTAAAACGTTGAGCAAAGTTATTTCAGCAACAACCTGTTCAAATTCGATGAAAAAATTTTTATCGAATTTGATCAGGTGGTTGCTTAAGTATCTTCACTCAGTTTTTAAAATATTGTCTAAGCTGCGCCAATTTTTCCTAAAATTTGAGCGAAGATATCTCAGAAACCACTTGATCAAATTCGATGAAAATTTTTTTATTCGAATTTATCTATCTATAGAATTCAATAAAAAAAAATTTCATCGAATTTGATCAGGCGGTCTTCGCTTAAAGTTTTTTTTTTAATAAAAAGAAACCAAATTCGTCTATAATACAAGAATGAAAAAATGTAGTAACTCCATGAGTTCTCGTTTATTTGAGCTAATATTTACAAAGCAAAATTTTAATAATAAACTATAACCAGTGGTGATCACCACCAAAGTGCTTATATCTCAAAAACGTACATAGTAATCGGGATCGGGTACTCTAAGTAAAAAAGCTCAGAACCCCTAAAAACTTCACAAGAACTGAAATCGGGACCTTTATTAGCTCTATATTTTATTATAAAAAGAAAAAATTCCTTATACCCGCACTCTACCATGGGTTATTTTGATTATATTTCTATTTTTTAAATGCTATGTTATTACGCAGTAATCATTCTAGACTGAACTTCTCAAAATCAAGGTGGGTACCATAAATTTTCATCATAACATTAAAATAATTAACCATAGCTGCCGCAACAAAATTGGACCAACAGATCCTCGACTTTGATTGGCTAACGGCCGAGGATCTTCAAAATTTTGGCCCACATTATAAAATTGTTTACTAATTTCCAGCCGGAATTAGCCTTTTAATTTTTTCATTACAAAAATAAAAATTCTTAAAAAAAATAAGCTTGCATTATGAAAAATTGGCCCAGGAACAATTTTCACTTAATAGGTGGCTATGATTTCATTAAAAAAATTATGAGTAATTCCAGCCTAATCATATGGGCCAATTTGACTTCGATCAATTTTATCACATATGATATTTGCAAATCTTTCTATTTTATAAAAATGATCAAAACAAAAAATTTAATTTTTTTAAGTAGAAATAGCAACTAGTATACCTTTTAAATGTTTTTTTTGTTCTTAATTTTTTGACTTAGGAAAAGATCTTTTAAAACATAAAAGGGTTAAACACAAAAATAACAAAGTTATTTCATATCATTAGTCTCTAATTATACCTTCTTTTAAACAAGTTGTTACTTATTAATAGTGTTCCAAAATTGGGTTCAGTTTGGTTTAGGTTCAGTTTGGGTTCAGTCAAAACTGAACCTGAACTTTAAATTTTGCAGATCTTCAAACTCAAACTCAAACCAAACCTAGAATTTATAAACCTGAACTAAACTCAAACTTGAAATATTAGTTCAGTTCGAAGTTCATAAACATGTTCGGGTTCAAATAATAATTAAATTTAAAAAAACTCAGGTAGCTGTACAATGTGTAAACTTGTACAAAACTAGTGTTACTATTAGTTAGGAGAGCTACAGATGTTAATCTAATTTAGCTCTAATGGATAACTAGGTTTAGGATTTATAACACTTAAGAGTAGGGGGCAGTGTTGTATATGGGACAATTTTGGACAATTTTGGACATTTTTTCAAATTAAAATTACTCAAAATTTTATTAAGATAATCTATCTTAATTTTTTTACCAATAAGTCCAGCACCTAAAAAAATATATAATTATATATTTTTTTTAAATTACTTTATTGATTAGTTAAACATGGGACATAGGCTTGGACGATTTTGGACAATTTTAGACGTTGGATATTTTACATAGTGTGGACACATCCCATGTACAACACTGGTAGGGGTATGTCGATCATTTTTCATATGATCTTAGTGTCACAACATGATTTTTGCAAAAATTTGGAATATGCTATTAATAAAACCTTTTACTGTTACAGTTAATTTTTATCAAATTTTTGTAGTAAATAGATTAGAATATATTTTTTATAGTAGTAAAAATTTTAATAAATAAAATATTTAAAAAAAATATACTTGTATATATGTAAAGTTTTCTGGGGTGACTTCAAATTCTCTGGGTTACACAAGATTATTGATTTTGATTGGTTCATATTATATGATCATCATATGATAAAAATAATACCTAATCTTTAAATACATATATCTCAATGAATATCTAACAAATTTTAATGATTTTACTACCATTAGAATCAAAAAATTCTATTTTACAACTTTTATTTAATTTTTAAGAACAGTTAACTTAATAAAATATTTTTTAATTATCAAAAAAAAATTGTAACACAAATATTATATGAAAAATGATCAATGTACCCCTACCCTTAAACATATAGTATGAGGTTACAAAACTTTTAAACATTATTACTTATCAACCAAAATTTAGTTACTGGAAAAGATTTATTATATACAGTGAAAATTGCAAGACAACAATAATAAAGAAATAATACAACAATAAAAGAATATACTAAACAAATAAACTAATATTTAAACTAAACTACAAAGGGAAAGAGAGATTCTTAATATAAACTATATAGTTAAGATATCATAGGTTCTAATCATCATAAGGGAAGACTTATATTTTTTGAGACATGGTTTGATAAAACTTAACTATGCTAGAAAAATATATTTCAACTTACTAAGTACTGCACTATCTTTAATTCCAGTTTTATATTCTCTTTAATCAAACTTCAGGATGTTAACAACCTGTGAGTACTATTAATATAGTAATATTTTATGAAAATACATAATTTGTGAAATTTGTAAAAAAAAAAAATCACTACTACAAATTATATGATCTACTATTATGACAATATACAAAATGAAGAATAACATCTTTATTACTATGTATAATTTGAGCATATATACATTTTGGATATATGTACAAATTGTATTTATGTACAAATTATATATATATACAAATTGTATATATAGGCTGTGTGCTGAGAAAAGGGCCCAATTTGACAATATTTTCAAAAGTAATTTTTTTGCATAAATCACTTTATAACAATTAGAAATATTATTTACTAGAACACAAAATTATTTGTTTTAATAAAATTCTCTAGTATAGCTTTTTAAAGTTTATATTTTCTTATAATTTATTATAAGATTTGCAATACAAAATTGATTTCCTGAAAATCTTTTGTTTTGACAATTTGGGCCCTTTTCTTAGCACATAGCACATAGCTCATATGTTCAAATTGTATATATGTATAGACTATATATATGTTATATGTGTTCTGTTTTATTTATAGTAACTGGCTAATTTTCTTGTTTTTAACAATAAATAATTAAAGATAATATGTATAGTATTAATTGTGACAGATTAAAATGAAATTTTAATATTTTTTAGAGACGATTTAAAAACTTTGGAGACATTTTTTAGGGTTAGGGTTAGGGTTAGAGTTAGAGTTTAGTGTTAGGTTTATTAAAAAAAAAGTATAAGTGGGTTTTATAAGCTTTAAAGAAGAGTGAAAGAGGTTCCCATTTCATTTTAACCAGATTTCATTTTAATTTGCGATATTAATTATACAGTACAAAAAAAAAAATTGATAACACAAGCATCTAATATATGTATGTTCTATGTGAAGTTTGTAGTACATTGTACAAACTTTATAGCTTGTAAAACATTTTATGAGAATTTTCATAGTATGTTTTTATAGTATATTTCATAGAATTTTTTATATTAAGTTATATGAGATTTGTATTATTTTACCAATAATAACATTATAAACACCACATTTTACTAAAAATTATTCATTTACGAATTTATTTTACCAACAGTTAATTTCACTATAGCTCATTTTACCAACAAGATTTTTTATAAATTACACTAATATTAGCTCTAATTCTAATGATAATGACCCAAATTACTTTGTCTATAAAATAAGTTTCAGTAAAATATACTGTCTATAAAAAGAACTTGTCTGTAAGTAGTTGTTAGTAAAATGTGGTGTCTATGAAGTGATTGTTAGTGAGTTGATAGGATTCCAGTTTTATAGTACTTTTTTATAGTTTTTTTTTAATTTATAAATATGTTAAGAAAAGCCAAACTTTGGGCTCTTATTGTATAATTGAGCTATTAAATTATAAATTTACATGTTTGATACTTTATTAGACCAGTATAATTAATTTTGCTTGTTAATTATTTAATTCAAGTGAATATAAATACAAGTATTTTTATTTTTTTAATAAGCTCAACTGGGTTTCAAACTTTCAAACATGTTTGCAAACTTTTAGACTAAGCCAAAAAGAACCTGGACTAAGCTAAACTTTAAAATAGTTTTAGTCTAAGTCTGGTTTAAATTTCAAACTGGACTTGGATTTGCCTATAGTCCAGCTTTAGTTTGGGTCTGTCAAAACCTTATATGCAATATGCATATATTATTTTAATAATTTATTCCATATTAGTACAATATAATTCTTTCAATAAAATTTTCCATTGTTTTTTCAAGTATTTAAATACATGTACAATGCCTATCTTTATTAATAATAAACCTTATTAAACTATTTTTCTTGCTGTATTAGTGTATAATAATCTGAGTATCCAATATATTCAAAGAGGATATGCTGTATTAGCAATAATATATATCCCATTCAGAACTCATAACTCAGCATTTAACAAAATTTTATAATAAAGAGAGAAACAATAAAATATATGAACATCATGTATACTTTCTATAATATTAAAAAAATTAATAAATATTTATTTAGAATTTTATAGTTTATTGCAGGGTGCATGAGGTGTAGCAACTTAGTGTAATGGTCTTGTCATTACTTTTTCCAAGTGGCAGATCTAGAGTTCGAATCTCATAGATAATAATATTTGAAAAATAGACTTGTGTTTCGGTTAATGGCTATACTTATTAGTTAGATCTAGAACTAAAATCTAAAACTTAAGTCACACCATCTAGTAATAGAAGCTTTGGCATAATAAATTTAAGGAACTAGTTTGGGAAATCCTGAATTTGAAGGTAACAGTTATCTTTAATAGTACTATAGAAGAGTTGAATTTAAACTGGGGCCTAAGATTAGAGAACTGAGCAATCAGGTTCTTACGTGGAGAGACACATTAGCTAAACTGTCAGACCAACACACTAGAGGAAAAGGGTATATACTCCAAAAGTATAGACCAAGAGAAGAGCAACTATGAGGTACCTAAAGTCTAGACAGACTGATTTTTTTGAGTTGCTGCTAGAAGTAAAGGAGGGACTATAAAGAATTTGAATAAAATAATAGTTTCAAGTGTGGATACTAGGGTTCTTGTAAACTGAATAAGAGCAATGAGTATGTACTAAAAAACTAATTAAGAAAGTTGTGGCTTTGAGATACAGATCAGGTTACGGCAGTATTCTAAAGGGTGGTTTGAGATACAAACTTGGTAATAGCAGCACAACAGATACTAAATAGAAAGAAGTTATAAAACATGCAGGTGAATACATGTATAGAATATGTACTGCTTTGTTAGGCTTACCTTCAAGAATAGTAAAGTGTTCTAAATCAGTTACTAATATAGTAGTGTCACAATACCTATAATTCAAATAGTGAGTTAAACCTGTATTAAGATGAGCATTAGGCCAAATGTGTTAAGACCAGAAGGTTTAAATGAGTAATTCTGTAGTTGGGTTATAGGTATAGCAGATAGTGTAGAACCTTCAAGTAGACTACTTAAATTAGACATCAAAAGTACATGTATAGCTTGATGTATCTTTGTTACAATATATAGTATCTAAACTTACTTAATAAAATTTGCCAACCAAGAAGGTCTCCTTTAATTAAAAAAAAAATTTATTGCAGAGTGCAATACATTGAACTCTATAATAATTATACCTTTAGAATAATTAGAGTTAGTATTAGAGTTAGTGTTAGAGTTAGTATTAGTGTTTAGATTAGAGTTAGATTTAGGTAAAATTGCAAGAAGATTATTTTTTGTTAGTTATACAACAGGGGTTACTCTAGTAAAATTCTAAGATATAGTAGAGTGTAATAAAAAATAAAACTCTTTATTTATATTAATAAAAAAAAGTGAATTTCTAATTTTCACTGAGAAAAATTATCTGGAGATGCTATATTTCAAAAATGTACTAAGTAAACCAGATCGAGTACTCTAAGTAAAAATGTTCAGGGCCTCTAAAAATTTTATAAAAACTAAAATTAAGCCCTATAAGGTCCTTATAATAGTTCTATATTATATTATATAACAAAATTAGTTTTCTAATTTCTAACTCTAACTCTATAAATAATTAGAGAAGAGGATTTTCCCCTAGTTAAATATAGTTATTTTCTAAAAAAAAAATAATAAATATTAGATTACTAGCCCACTTCCCCAGCATGTATATATATAAAATGCCTAATAATTAACAACCACTAAAAGATTTATAAAGTAAAAAGTTACAATTAACAAAATATGTGCCATTTTTAGAAGGTATACAAATAGGTATATGAGTTCTATCCATTGTCCCAAGAACATTTGCTAATCTAGGTTTTCTGAATTCAGCATTACTGTTCTCAAACAGTTATTAAACATAATTCTTGTAGCCATGCAATTTGATCATTTTTTAAATCTATTAAAAATCGATCTGTAAAGTGGCTTACAGACCCTTGACTTACATCTAATGCTTGCTCTAATATTTGTATCACTGCATAAATTGCTAGCCGCCATAATACAATTGCAACCTATTTTCATACAGATATTGCATTGGGTGCATTTGATATAAAAACCAGATAAGTTTCTAAACGTGCTACAATAGCATAAAAAGTAGTTAAATTAATATAAAAATGCTGCTAAAAAGTATTGTACAGTGCTTGACAAATGTTTTCTGCACCTATATCTCCTCATGGAGAGGTGCTACAATCTTGAAACTTTCAGAAAAGTTAGTATCTGCATAGTTTAGATTGTGTATGTGTTTTGAAGATTTTATAATCACAAAAAAAAATTTGGATAAGAGCTAAATTTTGGATGTTTTTTGTCCCAAAAAAATTAAAAAATTAATTTGATTCAAATATATTGTTAAGGCTTAAAGCTAAAACTTCTAAAAATTAATATATTAAAATTCAATGACTTTTGTAATAGTGCAAAAAATTTGACTCAATTTGATGAGATAGTTATTGAGAAATTAATTTTTAAAGTTTTGAGGTTTATTTTTGATTTATTGATACCTAACTCTTTTTGTATTGCAAAAGTTTTTTATTAATATCTTGTGTTTCAAAAGTCCAAATTTGATAATTTTGATATCATTAAAATTGTCTCATTGAGACAATTCAAATAATACCAAAATCATTAAATTTTGATCACTAGATATTGAAATAGTTTTGATTAAAAAAACTATTACTTTGTAGTTTTTAAAAATAAAAATAAAATTTTAAAATTAATTTCTCAACAATTATCTCATCAAATCAAGCCAAATTTTTATGACCACAACAGAAATCATTGAATTTTAATATACTAATTTTTTTAAAATTTTAACTTTAAGCCTTAACGATATATTAATTTTTCTTTAATTTTTTTATTTTTTAAAAAAAAAGCATCCCAAATTTAGCTCTCATGCAAACTTTTTTCTAGTGATTAAAAAATCTTCAAAAAATGCACATGATCTAAACTATGTATGTACTAATTTTTGTAAAAGTTTCAAGGCCATAGCACTTCTCTATGAGAAGTTATAGGTGCGGGAAAACTTTTGTTGGACACTGTAACTTTCTCCATCTACTAAAAATGGAAAAACTTGGGTCCAAAACCCTCCAGTTTTGGGTCTTTGTTGACATTGTGTTCTTGAATTGGGCAAAGAAAGAGCAAGTGGAATAGCCGAATTCAATATTACATAATTAAAGGCTAGAAAGTAATAAGTGTTTATTCTTTGTGTTAGAGTATTCAAATGTCTTTGGTTAGATATAAGGGTTTCTAATATGAGGAGTAATGTAGTAATTCTTTGTTGCTGGCGATAGTTTTGCTGAAGATCCATAATATAAAAGTAAAAGAAAGAAATTTATATTGAGCGATCTTCCTGAAGCCAATCAGCGGAACTCTATGAAAAAAAGGTAATTGTTAACCCCAGGTTTTTTTGATTTAATGGTTGCCACGATCAATTTTTTCTAGCCAATCGGATCACTTTATGAATCATTGAGGTAGGTGCTTGAGAACAACCTAAAACTCGACTCATGGAGTCGGACCGGACTTTAACATCCCTAGTTATACCATTCGATGAGACGAATCGAATGGTACAAAATTCGGTCATCAGATCATGATTGGCTACAATTCTATTAACCTTATACAGTCGAACCTCTGTCACGGGAATCTTTGTTAACACTTAATCGTTGCATGCGGTGGGAATATCTATGATTAAGCAACTGTATCACGTTTTTGGGTACGTACGTGCATACGTACGTACGTATGATCAATCAAAAATTAGATTTATCGTTGCATAACCCTAAAAGATAAAGCATATTACCAATTTTGGAAATCTCGCTTTAGTAAAATCACGCCACATTTCATTGTTATACAACACTAATGTGTATGACCTAATTTTTTTTTCTCTAATGCTTACTTTAAGCCAAATTTTCTGATTACCAATGCCCATATTATTACATATCGAGGAATTATATGCTATTTTTTTTATAAAGAAAGAATCAAAATTTATCAGTTATTTTACTAAATATAAAAGTGGTAAATCTTATTTAAACCCACTAGCTAGAACTTATGCCTTTTTATCAAACGTAATTAAAATCTAAAAAAGTTTAATAACAGTCTAAATGCCTTTTTATATTAAGTACAGGTGCATAATTCTGATGTAATTAACATTTGGCTAAATGTATTGATTGTCACAGGATTTTGGATTAGGGCCCGAATATATCCAATTTTACATAGATCTAGGGTGTGTGGTATAGTCGCAATGTATTTCGGAATTATAGATGGTCAACATAAAATACAAGCAAAGTCACAATGAATTTCTGGATCTGAGTTTTTGATTTGATAGCGTGCTATTGGCATGCTTAGGTGCTTGGCATGATAGTGCCATATTTCTTACAGCTTACATGGATTCAATCTTTGAGACCATATTGAGACAATCAGGATTTCCTGTGTAAACCCTAGTAGCACTCGTTTGTTTGCGTGTTTGTACGTACAGGTGAACCAATTAATGGTAACTGACAATTGTATAGTATAGATCTTTTAGGTAATAAATTAAAACACCCCCAATATCGCCATGTTACACGAAATTTAACTTTGACCATTGTAGACTTTGGATGACATCAAAATTAAATTTCGTATAACGTGACGAATCTTTTGTTCTATATAATTGATACTACTTATAGCGCATTCAAGGTGTACTATTAATCTACCTTAACCAAAACGTGGTTACATCTATATATTAATTGAATTGTTAACAATTCGAGACTGTATATGTATTTAAAATAGGTTTTACCATAAAAGAAAAAAAACTGTTACAAGTATTACTGTATTACTGTATTAAAGGTTAATCCGAGCAAAACAACCCTTCAAAATTACTAAGACT
Organism: Dentiscutata erythropus; assembly: GCA_910591965.1. Classification (NCBI taxonomy): domain Eukaryota; kingdom Fungi; phylum Glomeromycota; class Glomeromycetes; order Diversisporales; family Gigasporaceae; genus Dentiscutata; species Dentiscutata erythropus. The sequence goes on along the minus strand of CAJVPY010000314.1, from coordinate 6,076 downwards.
ATCTAATATATAATAATGAAAAAATTATCCGTCAATCATTTCCATTATTTTTTATATTGTCCTTTTTTTTAATGATATATATATTTTAAATTTGATCGAATCCTTTCTAATATATAATTCTATAAAAACATTATGTCTAATGATTCTATCACTCCAATAACAGAGGATGAATTCATCACTATATCTACTATATGTGTTCCTCTGAACATCATTTCTCTTATTTCTACTGTTACCTCATGCGTGATATTTGGCTTCATCCAAATATATTATCCTAAATTCGCAGACCGGGTTTCATTTCGTTTAAGTTTTGCGGCCTTATTTTGTGATATAGGTTATTCTTGTCATCTTCTAGTTATTCTTGCTGGGGATGATACTCCTGGTTTTTGGTGTGGTTACATGGTAAGATATCATTAACTTTCTTTTTCGATATCCAATAGCTTTTCTTTTCTTTTTTTTTTAGATATCCAATAACTTTTTTTAATTTCATTTGGATCTTTTATAAGGCTTGGGCAGTCGTATTTTTTACTCTTTCTTCTCTATTTTTTATCGTTTGTATAGCTTTGGTATGCATTATAATTATAATTTACCGTGATCTATATATGTAAATTTCATTGGTTTATTTATTTTATTTTATTTAGAACCTTCATATAGTATTCGTAAACGAATATAATAGTCGATATAATCTTGAAAAATATTATTTTATAATTGTATTTTTTTTTGCCCTTTTACTCTCGTCCCTTCCTATTACCGCCAATATGTATGGTTATGATGATCCCGAAGGGTATGTATATATTATTATTATTATTATTATTATTATATATATATATGCATAAATATATTTATGATTATCTATATTTATTAATATTTATTACAGCGGTTGTTGGTATCGTAATTCAGGTCAAAAATATAATATAATATGGCAAGGGGTTACTCTTTTCGGTTGGATAGATGTATCCATATTGTATTGTGCGATCGTTGTTATTATGGTCATTAGAAAACTTAAATCTGTGGCGAAGAAAGTTGATTATTCTTTGTCAACTTCTCAGTCATCTAGTTATCCCGGTTTGGTTGATAATACTGTGATTTCTTCTGTTGTTAAAAGGGTCATGTGGTATCCTGTGGTGCCATTGGTGGCTCAATTTTTTAGTTCTTTCGTTGAAATTTACGCTTATATTAATCGCGTGGTCTATTATCCTCTATATTTACTTTGCTTCATTGGCATGTCGCTTCAAGGTATATATATATGAGTTTTTTTTTTCTCCTCATTATTTGATCATTTTTTTCATTACTTCGTTTATCTAATCTTTTGTATCTTAGGATTACTGAATGCTTTAGTATTTTCACAAGACATTGCTGTTACTCGTACTTTCCAGGATGTTAAACTGCAATGGTGGATCTCCAATGTTAACTCTTATGAGTTTCATTATCCTCATCGATCTCATAGCAAAGCAATTACAGATGAATTCTGCATGTTAGAAAGATCCAATGATTTTGTTGAACTGAAAGTTCTAAATTACAAACATACTGATATTATTAAAAACGATATTAACAATAACGATGCTATTGATGACGATATTATCAATGAGAATAGAGTTAATAGTAATAATAATTTAGTTTCACAGCCTTCTTTTTTAGAATGGATAAAATACATGCTATTGATTAAACTTTTCTCGCCTCCAGAAAGTTCATCTCGATTAATTTCACCCAAACTTTTATCACATATCAATTCTTTGATTGAAAATAAGCCTATTAATACTTCTTCTGCCCTGTTTGGAAAGAACAATTCAAAACAAAATATAACTCTTAACAATCAAAATAATAATCAAGAAATTCATTTAGTTTTTCCCGAACCTGTTCATTTAGAAAATTCTTTTCAATATCCCTCAATAGATTTATCATCTCAATGTTTAAATCCAACAACTTCATCTGATCCCTTGATAGGTAGTTCTAAAGACAAACAAATCAATCAAATTAATATAAATAATGTAAATAATATAAACAATACAAATATAATAGATGAATCAAAATGTACGGTTGGTCATGATGAAGGACGGATTAATAGTGAACCGATAAAAAGAGTATCAGGGGAAATTCTAAAAATATTTGGCCCAGATACTGATTTATCACAAGAAATTGAAATGTATAAACAAACTTTAAAAAAACTATAAAAAAAATTTATTGACTTCTTTCAATCATTGAAAAATAAATTTCCTTATTTGCAATTAACATTATTCTTTCAAAGACTATCTTGCAATTAATAATGATGAATCGAAAAAATAGTTATTACTGTTAGCTTACAGTATCTCCCCAAAACAATACCTCCACGATTAAGATCCGGTATTATTCACTATTCCTACTAGCCTGCTCTTGAATATCACTGAGTATAACTATATTGATCACTACTTTTAATATGGTTATCCTCAACTTGTTCTTCATAGAGTATCCATGGGCAATATTCAATTTTAAAAATGAGTCCCTAAATAAGACCCTAGGCAGTGACCAGCGGTATTATTGTAATATAATAATGATGAGAGGTAAATACTTTTTCCAATTGCCGCAGAAAGTAGCTGATTATTGAACCTAGGTGCCGCACAAAAAATGCGCGGCAGATCCTCGATTTTGATTGGCTAAAAGCGATGATAAAAAAATTAGGCCGGAATTACTCATAATTTTACTAATTAAATCGCAGCCGCACATTAAGTGAAAATTGTTCTTGGGTCAATTTTACCATAATGCGGGCTTATTTCTTAAAAAAATCTATTTTTGTAATGAAAAAATTATAAAGTTGATTTCGGCCCACATTACATAATTGTTTACTACTTTCCGGCCAAAATTTTGAAGATCCTCGGCCGTTAGCCAATCAAAATCGAGGAGGGTCTGCCGCGCATTTTTTGTGCGGCACCTAGTTTCAATTAGCTGATTAGTAATATAATGTACTGTAAATAATTTTTTTTTTTACTTTTTAAACAATTATTTTCCAAGATTATACATGCTTGTTATATATTTATGCACCAACTGGTAATTATAGCACGAACGTACGCACGTATATGTATTTTAATTATTGTAATTATAATTTCATGTATATATAATTAGTGCATTACAATTCCTGTGATCTGAAGAAAAAATTACGGATCATTGTAAGATACATATGTTAATTGCTTATAGATTGAATTCAAATTTCAAGAATAATTGACTCATTGTGGATTATCTTTGAACATATAATTAAAATTCTCCAGCTTACAGAGTTACCCATAACCTCCCCCACAGGGACTATTTTATATGTAAGTAGTGCCAGGTAGAATTTTGTAATTTTTTATGCATTTAATAAATTTTATCTAACAATTTATTCCGATGAATGTCATTTATTAAGCTTGAATTTGAGGAAGATAAGAATTACAAATGCACTTAGATTAATTTAAACAATATATTAAGTTTTTTGAATCTTCAAGCCAATAAACTTGACTTTGAGGGTGGGAAAGTACTAACAAATGCTCTTTGCAAAAATTTAGCCTTAATTTTCTTAAATCTTTGTTCTAATAGAATTGGTTCTGAGAGTGAAAAAGCACTAGCCAATGTCTTTAAACTTTTTTCACAATTTAAAATTTTTTTCTTTGATGTAGTCACGTACCTTATTTATTTTAATGACAAGCACTTTGATCTATTGAAAATGTTTTTCGCTAATTAAAATTTATTTCACGACACATTTTTGATACATTTTGATCTATTGATTAAAATGTTTGAGGAAACCCTTAATTAATGAATATCGAATATTCAATTCGGTGAAAAGACGTATATGTTGTAAGTGGGAACAGAATTTAAGTTGATACGGAAGTTTTAAGGTTAGGTTGAGATTTTTATAATAATTATTCCGGCCAATACAAGTGGATTCCGTTATGGTTCCCTCACTTACAACATATATATCTTCATCGGATCTGAATAACACGTTTTTCGGCATTGAAAGGCCTGTACAATCATTTTGTCTCACACATCATAGTTCCAATAATTAAGTAATAGTACAGTCAGTATAAGCGTCTGAAATGCCCATGCCTGTGCCTTTTGTTGGGCACAGGCACGAGCAGTGCACGAGCCCGAGTTGCAGACCCCTAGTACAGTAGTACACCCGACGTCCGTGTGAGAACTTCCGGATTTTGATTGGAATTGAAAATACGATAGCTGCGCAACGTAGTTACGCTAAAACAGGAATGGATGAACCATAATTTTGAATTTAGAATTGTCAAATAATTAATAATTGATTTATACCGACTGATCGTAACATTCAAATGCATATGTAATTGTTACCAGTCACACGATTTGTTCTTAAAATACTTATACCAGTGTTGTCAGGTGGTAAATTACTATTGGTAAATTACGGTAATTTACCAAGTAATTTACCAAAGATGTGGTAAATTTATCGTTATCTTTAAGGTTGCGTCTATAGATACTGGTGAGATTAATTTCACTGTATTTCTATATTTGAGTCTGTACATAATTTGATTTGATAAAAATATTTAGCGACTGAATCACGTGATTTGCGTTACACTCCTTCTTAAGAATAATAACTAAGTGTAAAATTACCGTGATTTAATGAATGGCTTAGGTAATTTACCAAAAAAATTTAAAATTACGGTAATTCAACAACACTGCTTTGTGCACACCTAATTAACGCAGAATAATAAATAAATATAAATACTCACGAACCAGAATAACCTATTAATTATTTAGACAATTAAAAATTAAAGTTTCTTTATATATTTGTTACGAAGTATCTCGGACTACCGTGCACTTCTTTTTTGGCTTTTGCTAACGCTTTGCACTCGCTTGGTTAATCCACGTAGACTGTGATCATACATGTCCTTCCACCTATACGGCGAACTTATCAATAAGATCGCTTCCCACAAGTTAATAATCGTTATATTCATTGCAATCGTTTTTTTTTATATATATTAGAGATTCTCATCGCTTTAAATATTACAAGATTTAATCCGGATATTAATTTATCCGGTTAATTAAAATGTAAATACCAATCACGCCACTTATGCAACCCAATCCAGTCCAAACCCCAGCGCTATTTCCGGAGCACCGAAATCATTTATGACAATACTTCTAAAATAATGCAAATAAAAAAAATTAAAGGAGATTTATGAATATGAATAGCTTTAAATACTTAGTAAATAAATTTACCTGTATACTCACTTAAAGTAACACAAATAAAATCGGTTTTTCTATAGTATAGGTGGGCAGAATAGAATATTATAAGATTATAATATATAAAATTAACTATTTGAACTAATTTAAGCAAATTTGGGACTAGTTAGGGTTAGGGGAGGGTTATAGTTTAAATTAAGGTTAGGTTAGAGTTAGGGTTAGAGTTTTTTTATATTATAATATCATTATAATATTTCTATATTGCCCACCTATACTATAGAAGATCCATTTTAAATACTATTTTCTTTATTCGCCTAAATTAACATGAAATTAGATAGCAAAATTAATAAATACTTAGATTCTTTATGCACACCTAAATTAATTCAGATAAAAAAGAATAAAAATAAATAGTAAAAATTATGAACTTAAATAGCTTATTGATAACAATACTTATATTAATGAATTTTCTTTATGCTCACCTAAATTAAAGGAATGTTAAATACAAAAATTCATGAATTTTGAATAATTTATTTTGCGAATAAAGTAAATTGTATTGCAATATTCATGAACCAGAATAGTTTATTGAGTAACTTAATTTATATACTTCGAATGAATAAATATTCTTTATATATATTTAAATTAACGCGATTAATTCAAGAACTTGAATAACTTATTTAAATAACTTATTTTAAACTCTTATATTAATAAAGTTTCTTTACACACACTCAAGTTAACGTGAATAAAAGAAAATTAGATTATTATTAATATTCATGAATTACTTATTTAAATACTTACATAATAGATATTCTTTATACAGGGTTGTGAATAGACATAGTTCAATCAAAAATTTGATTGTCTAATTGCCCAATGGTCTAATTGTCTAATGTCTATTCAACTTGGTTGAGAATAGACATGTCTATTTAAATAAAAT
>CAJVPY010000313.1:0-29299 GCA_910591965.1 Dentiscutata erythropus | reverse complement strand
TTTACCGGTATATATCGTTTTTTAGTTATATATCGTTATTTAGCCTAAATTATCAATATATGCCATTATTTTCTAATTGATATGCATCGATTTATTGCTATATATTGATATGTATTTATATAAAAAATTTTCTGATGAATGCCGTGAAAATATCAAAAATTATTCTACAGACGTTATGTTATCAGTAAAAATTTTAATCAGAAATGCTATGGGCATAGGAACCATGAAATATAACAGATATTTCACATGCACCGTGAACACTATGTATTATCACAGCTTCGCTGTGCTAATTCATGATATTCACAACAGCCCGTGGAATATCTATTATATATATTATATATATATATATATTATATATACTGCCTTATTGATACAACCAATTATAATATTGCTTATTTTTGTATAACTAATTTATGAGATGGCATGCCAAATAGGCTTTTGGCATGCCATTGGCATGCCATCTTTGGCATGCCTGTGACTACCTTGCCAGGTACTTTAGGTGTAATATGAAATCAAAACAAATTAATTTGCTAGTTTAGAGTGAAAGTTAGATTAGAGTTAGAGTTAGGGTAGAGCACTTTAGCAAAAGATTCTAACCCAAAATTTTGCAAGAAAATTTTTTTGCTAGAATATATAAGGTAGTTTCATAAGTAAGGTTTTGAGCTACAAGTGTTTTTTTAGAAATATTGCTATTTTCATTTTCATGTTATATCTGATCCTATGATCTGATTGGTTGATCAGATGGGTGCATTGCAAAATAAGTGTACTAAATTATATAAACCTTTAAATTATGCTTATTTTTTCTTATCATTTCAACTTTATGTGATATTGTTAAATCTTTATTAATTGTGATTTTGCTACAGTGTGGCTAACTATGCCACCAACCTGGCTCACATTCAAGAGGTGCAAGGGGGAGGGTTAGCAGTCTATCCCGTCTATGTGCTATATGTAACATTATTATTAGCTGATAATTCAATCATCTATGGTGGAGCCTTCTAATAAATAGAAATTATATAATTTCTTTTATGTTAATTAATTATCTATGTACACATTTTGACACCAAATTCAGACAAAATGACATTTAATTTCAAACAAAATGACATTTAATTTTAGACAAAATGACATTTAATTTCATATAAAATGACATTCAATTTCATACAAAATGACATTCAATTTCATACAAAATGACATTCAATTTCATATAAAATGACATTTAATTTTATACAAAATAACATTTAATTTCATACAAAGTAATATTTAATTCATACAAGTTGATATTCAAATTCATACAAATTGATATTTAAATTTTTACAAAATAACAATTAAAATAAAGTTGATTAAATTGTGATATTTTATGATTTTGGTACAATTTAAATCCTTTCGATGCGATGATTCGAATGATACCAAATCATCCAAAGTGGATCACTAGATTACGAGATATGGGATCTTTGCTATCAAAATGACCCTCCGAGGCTATGTTGATCTTATGAATAAAAATCAAAATTTCTAGCCATCTAGTTATCCAATTTGAATGAATTTTTTTTTAATTTGTAGATTCTATTGAGATTTACAAAATAAAAAAAGTTTATTCAAATTGGATTACTAGATGGCTGGCAATTTTAATTTTTATTCACAAAATCAATATAGCCTCGGAGGGTCATTTTGATAGCAAAGATCCCATATCATGATTTAATCAACCTTATTTTAATTGCTATTTTGTATAAATTTAAATGTTATTTTGTATGAAATTAAATTTTGTATGAAATTAAATGTTATTTTGTATGAAATTAAATGTCATTTTGTATATGAAATTAAATGCCATTTTGTCTAAAATTAAATGCCATTTTGTCTAAAATTAAATGTCATTTTGTTTGAAATTAAATATCATTTTGTCTGAATTTGGTGTTAAAAGGCGTACTTGAATATTTCCCTTCTTTATTTACTAATTAATCGCCTAAGTTAGACAACTAAAGACTATACTGTATTCAGCTTTAAAGTTTAATAGCCACGATACACATATATTACAGGATTAAGGAGTGGCATTAATTTAAAGTATTTTATATTAATCAAGGACTATAAAAATAATGACTTCAGTCCAAATTGCAAAGACTTTAACTTAGATTGAAATTTTATCTTTTACAGAATGGTTTGTCTTTGTAGAAATTTTGCCTTTGGTAGGTTTCGTGGGAATGCTTTGAGATTTCGATTTTCGCGGGAGGGTCATCTTTCGTCATCTCACAAAAATAGGGTCATTTTTTTGTTTAACAACACTAACAATTACAATTACCATTGCAGTATCTTTATAAAAATGGAATAAAAATTCCTATTATAATGAAATTTTTACACACAAAGATTATCTGTATTCAGGAAAAAGGTAATATATACTGTATAATTCAATTCACATATCTAAAAATCATCAGTGGTTAAAATCATCGATTATTTGACCAAATCTAGAGTAAAGTTTGACAAAATGGTCGATAATTTGGCCGGAATTATAGCTGATTAGACAGTGCAGGTCTGCTGATATGATGTTTTATTTATTTAAGTGCAAAATTAAGTTTAATTTTATCTAGTATAAAACTGTTTAACGGGATCAAGTTGTTTACTATAAAATGTTTGATATAAAATTACAATAATTTAATGCGCATGAAAGAAAAAAGAATTTAATTAATTGAAGATTTTAACCGTTATGGATCAAGATCATAATCACACCAATTATTATTACCTTATCACTTATGCTTGCTATAAATGGAAAAGGCAAGAAGTAAAACTTTCAAGAATGATCAATGCATTCTATATTTAGTTTTCATCTATGACAGTAAGCATAACAATTTCATTCGTTTTTTTTTAAAAAATTAAATTTAAATTAATAATAATAAAAGATTTCATCAAGAAGATCACATTAAGGAGATGTGTAAGAACGCTTCAACTATATTATTCTAGATCTAATTAAATTTGATATAATCACTAGCTATTCATTTATATACTACTAGAGAATACCATTACTGCGATCTCATTCTATATTTTTATTTTTATTAATATTTCACCGTAATTTGAATAAAGCTGGACTTAATATATTCAAAAAAATTCTTTTCAGAAAAATTTATTATGTAGCTGTGTGTACACATTATTTTATTGCAGTAATCATCATAATCATCAACTATTTGCCGTCCATGAAAGATTAAGTCAGAAAATAGAACTCTGTAAAAAAATTTAATTGCTCGTATTCTGACAATTTATAGTGGCTTTGAGATTTTATTTTTCTAATCAGATTCATCAAGGATCTATACTTCTAAACATTGTCCTATGTAATATTAATGAAAAAATTAGCCGAACTTTACGGAAAAAATTGATTTCTAACAAATCTAATAATATCAAACATTTTCCTTAGTTTCAGCAGAATATAATTATCGCACATGGATAAAAATTAGTAAAATATTATAACTAAATATTTATTCACAATTTATGAAATTTTTTTTAGATGTAACTAGGTCTTACCTTGTCTTAAATTAAATTTAATGATCTTATGTTTTAACTTAATATAAAAATTGTTTTTAAATTAAATTAATTATAAAATAAAAACTACGGAAATTTCAAATTAATAAAAATGATCCAACTGAAAATTGCGACCTGTGGTAAAAATTCTACTGAATTTTTAATGTTAGAAATTTTATATAAAATCATAGAAAAGCTCAAAATATACTAATGGGGTGATTCAGAATTAAGGATCAGGTTTCTGATCAAATTAAGTTAGTGATGTATTTATTTCGAAATCAGCGGTTCATAAATCTTATTTATTATTTATACAACACCTTTTTATGATCGTGAATTTTCTTTCAGGACTTAATATATATTAAAATGTCTTATATTTCTGATCGACAATTACATATTAAAAACATAAATAGTATTTTAAAAGTACACGTTACTCTGGTTATATCGACATTTTTGAGACATTAGTAAAAAAATTCAAAATGTCGATATGGTGAGTTATATCAACATTTTATATTAAAATTTTTGAAAAAAATGTCGGTATAGAAAGATTTTACTATGGTGTCGTTATATCCAGATGTCGGTATAACCAGAGTGACGTGTATTATTAATATTACTTAAAAAAAAGTTAAGCGATAATTCGTAGTTCTTTATTAATTTATTACGATAGTATCATATGATAACAATACATCATCAAAAAAAGGTTACTCATTTATCTCCGATAACTCCTATTTCTTTTTCTAATTTTAAAAATTTAAACCTACCCACTTATTTTAAAAATAAGTTAACTCTGAAGCCCCTTAATAGAAAAAAATTTTTCATAATCTCTATCATTTATTAATTTTGTAATAACTTCTGCATAATGAATAAAAAGAAAATGGCCAAAGGCAAAAAAAACACATCCGATGACAACAGCTAGAACAAACTCGAAAAGAATTGCAGGTACATAAAAAAAAACTAAATTGGTTTATTGAATTCTTATTTGTGAAATATAAAAATTTAAATCATGTTCTTTCGAACCTTTATTATTAAACGTTAAATATTATTATTGTGCAGCCATGTTATTGACGACTGCACTAAAAATTTTCATATTTGTACAGTTTACGTCATCACTGATTTATCATCTTTTTTTTATTGCTTAAAATTTTGTCCCTAAAAAAACACAAAGAAAAGAAAAGTTTAAATTTGATGACGTAAATTATACGAAAATGAAAAAATAGTATAGTCGTCAATAACTGCTTCACAATAATACCGTTATTGGATAGGGTTAAAAATATGCACGTGGGTATCAAACGGCGACAGGTGGTTGGCTTAGATCATGCCGCGCGGCACATTCTGCGCCAATCACCTGTCGCCGTTTAATACCCACGTGCATATTTTTTAAACCCTATCCAATAACTATAAATTATATTGTTAATATTTGAAATCCGGATACTGATATTGGTTTGAAACTTAGAGATTGACGTAGAGTTATTACGACGTAATGTTTTTATCCCCTTATTCGGTCACTAAATTTATTATTAATCAATTCAAAACTAAATCTTCAAATTTTTTGCATTCCAGATCTATAGAAACATAATGCTTAATCTATCTTCCCACTATTCAACCCATCTTTCAGAATACCATAAAAATTGTAATTTTCTGTGATTAATTTCTAGAGTCAAATATTTAGAACTATATGATTATTTCGTTTTGATAACTAAGGAGGTGCACATGTACACACGCTGCATAGTGAATCCCTTCCCATCACTTTCTACTGTACGTACATACGTACGGCAACTACTATCAGCTATGTATACTTGTAGCTGATACTTTATCAGTCGAGATATATATGAATTGTAACATGGAGAACTTTAAGTACGTATTATACGTACATATTAAAAAATATCACCCGCTTTCATCATAAGACCGCCAAAAATTATATTTGCAATTACACGCATACTAATATTGCTGGTGAGACATTGTTGATGAGAGAAAATCATCACTACATTTTATTTGAGATAGAAACATGGTACTAGATAACGCCTATTTTACTTACAGTATACTAATTCTTTTAATCTCATTCTCTGATGCGAATACAGTCTAATGCTAATAGTATAGATTATGTTAATAGGCTCTAATATATTAATAGAATATTAATTAACCGTTTTGTTATTGTAAAAAACAAGAAATATATAAAGCATTTATTGCATATATTTTTTTTTTACATATATTAAACAAAATTAAGTATACATTTTACAGTATTATAGTACGTAATATTGGACATTAAATAAATTATAAATTAAATTGCTAAAGAAAAAATAATCACAACAAAAATAAATTAACATGAAAGTTTATACAATTATTGATATCGTTCGATATAATACAAAACAAACACAACCACAAGAGTAACGAATGGAGTAGCAAGAATATAACTATAAAACAACAAAGCAGAAAATTCTTCCTGATAATTATTAGCAAGTTGAGCCAAATTAACACAACTTATAGCAGTTGGACCAGAAGCCAACAAAATTAGAACAAACCACAACATAGGATCATTTATATAATAAGAAGTTGTATATAAAACTAACAAAATTCCAATAACTGGCATTATTATATAACGACAAGTTAAAACGTAAGTAATCATGGAAACCATATGTTCTTTATGAGAACGTGGAAGATTATATAATTCTGCTCCAAGAGTTAATAGCGTCAAAGGAATGGCGATGGAACCAATATAATCAATTGCTTGATAAACAGCCATAAGAGGTGCATCTTTATCGATAAGTAAAGCATTAAGTTTAGGAATAGCGATAAAAAATAATGCTAATAAAGCCGCATATAAAGGAGGATTCATGAATTTGAGGGTGAGGAATGTCTTTATATTTGATATTGGATGTATTCCTAATAGAGGAGTTATTTCAACTTGATCGTTGTTGGCTTGAAATTGATTAGAAGTACTGGGGCTATTTTGTGGGATGACCTCTTCATCTTTTTCAGGAGCCTTCTTCAGCAAGTATGCACCAAGAGACCATCTATAAAACAAATCGAGTGTTCGTATAATACATATTATTATGTATTACATTACGTAATCGATATTAAATATTTTATATACAAAACAAACCTTAACAAATTAGTCCAGAGAGTGGCAAGCAGTACATATGAAGTACCTCTTTTGACAATATGTTTAGGACTTTCATTTTCTTTCCAACTTAAGATCAAGACAGCACTTGTATTCTCAATACCTTTTAATAAACCCAAAAAGAGACTTGTAACATTATTAAAAATAATTCCAGTTATAACAAATTTTATATCAGCACAATTTAATCTTATTAATTTTCCACCAATTAAACCAAGAATTGTACTAATTAATGTAAAGACGGTGAAAAAGGCGGGAATGGGCCAAAGACTAATTAATCTTCCGATGGTAATAGAGGAAACAATGTTTGAAAACAAAAAACAAGGCATAAATATTTTTATTGTTAAATTAGCAAGATCCTAAAAATTGAAAAAATTTGTCACAAGAATTTAAACAAAGTAGGGAAAAATAGATCGTTAAATATATATTTATATGTATAAAGAAAAAAAAACCTGTTGAGTGTTTGTCGTGATTATTTCAAGTTTTGCACCCAAATAACCGATGAGGCACACTAGAAGAACATGTGAACTTGACTATGGTAATAAATAAATCAAAGTATTAATGATTATGACAAGTTATATAGTACATTATCAATTATTAATATATATCAATAAATAATACTTGAGCAGAAGCAAAAAATATTGAAGAAAGCCCGGGTAAAGTTGAATTCATTGTTGTTTGTAGAATATAACGAAAAAGCTAACGTATTTTAAAAAGCTATTAATTTTTTCTGGAAGAATTGTATACAATATATATATCAACAAACAATCGATATAACGCAATTAAATCGTCATCATTAAGTTTATTACGTAATGGATATCTGCCAATCACGGGATTACGTACTCAGTATTGTGTCGGAAAATTCTTTAGTTGCGTAACGACAGTTACGTATGTCGTACAATATGAGGTATTCAATACTGAATACGTAGTAGTGAGAAGCAAAAAAAAATCAAGAAACAAATACTCTTCTCTAATGTAAGCAGGAAACCCTTCATGATCAATAAAAGAACTCACCTGATATAATTCTTCGAATTGTGCTTATTTCATAATCCGTTCACTACTGCGCAAGATTTTAGTGTGATTTTTCGAGGTAATAATTAAATATCATTTAAGTAATGATCAATTTACAAAACGACCCAGCTTTAATGCATTCCTATAAAAATGAAGAACTTAAAACACGCATTTCACGTCCAATAATTGATACATTTGCCAAAAAAAGGTTAAGATCGGTAATATCTACATTTTTTTACTAATTTAATCACCAGTTAATAAACTTAGAGAATTGCCGTATCATTGCACAAAATTTCCGAGTGATGTAATATGCCTTTTTTCCGTCAAAGTTTTTTTTTTGGAACTTGGATGCGAGCTTATAAAACCATAGCCGGAATAGATGACGGAAATTTTCCGACAGTGGGTTAGAAATGACATCATTAAACGGAAATCCCCGGCATTTCACAATTGGATTTGTACTCTGTGCCAAGACTTGGCGCTTTAGCTTTTTATATACTGTAACTTACGGCAAATAGTATACTCTCGCCACGATTTGTACGTACGTACGTACCTGGGATTAATCAAGTATCGGTATGTATTACAAACATGATTGTAAAGACCCGGGTATTGTATATTTAAAATACAATTTATATCTTTCTTATTCTATTAAATGATTGGCCAACCTAATTGCATTTAAAGTATCCTTCTTATACTTCTTATAAACTCCACACATTAAGTACCCTCCACCCAGGGTTGGCGATGGAGCTCAATGGACCAATGGAACTGTGAATGGAACCGATGGGGCTCTGAATGGAATCAATGGATACTAGTTTTTTTAACCCCATTCGCGTAACCATTGGATTCCATTTACTTATTGCCAACCCAGCCTTCACCTGACAAGGTACCCACCGGGTACTAATCACTAGGAATGTAAGAGACCTGGCAACTATCAGCCGTAAATTACGGTAAAGCATAACTAAGTGATGTCATAAATCTGCATCTAAATGTAGGTGACATAATTATCTCATGCCAATTAGCGATGTAAACCAAACTCAAACAGTTTATGTTACCTAATTTGGGTTCGGGAGTTAACGTTTTTCGATATTTCAAGCAGAGCCAGTGGATTTTAATAGTACGTAGAAAAAATAGCACTAGCAATATCACGACAACCACATAACCAAATCTGACCGAAATTGGTTTTATTTTAATTCTATGGTGATAGATATTTAGAATTAAATAAACCAATTCCGGTCAGATTTGGTTATGTGGTTGTCGTGATATTGCTAGTTACTATTAAAATCCACTGGCTCTGATTCCAAGCCCAATTTAAACCCAAAATTTGTGCCCATTTATTTTTGCACCTCAAGGACCAATCAGCTATACGAAATAAACATGGCGCAGGACGAAACAAATGTGGCGTATGTGTTAGTGCAGGGTAATTATTTTTCACAATTGTGAAAATAATTCTCCTGCATCACTAGACAATAACAATTTATGTACTGTACCTTATGGTTTGCGCTCTAGCTAGCGATACATAAATTTGGGTTACAACGCAATTACGAATCGAATCTAGTAAAGACCTTTAGGAATTTACTAAAACCCAAACTATTTGGTCTCAATGCCAATGGCTTCTAATGATCGACTGATATATTAATTAACGTTAATTGATATAAATGTTAATGCTTCTTCTATCATTCATTCACTTAAATTAAGAACCTCTAACAGGCATACATATTATAATATATAATGGTTATAATGGAGAAACTCGTTTATCTATAGACCTGGATATAGTAACATTTTAATCTTTATCTTAACATTTATATACAGTAGAAATTTTTTGCCTTAGCGTTTTAATGGAATAATTTGGTATAAAATTTATGATATACTTTAGAGCAGTGTTGTCACTCGGACAACTCGGACAATACTCGGACAGAGTTTGACACTAAATAATACTAAATAGGGCAAGATTTTATTATCGTGACCCGCCTTCAATTATTAATTAAAGTTGTTCAGAATTGATTTTTGCATATATGAGTGTATTTTTAAGATTGGATTTGTAAGCCAGATGAGATTCGGACAGTCCGCCGGACAGTTTAAAAAGGCTCGGACATCCAAAATGTACAACACTGCTTTAGAGTACTACGTATAAATTTTCCGATGGTCATTTCTCGATAGGCCATTTAAGGCCAGGCCAATTTGATTTGGTGGTTTACATTACATTTCTTTCTCAAAAGGGGGGAGGAAAGCATGCATAGTAAATTTTATTAAAATTTTTTCAACCGGAAAATATCGGTCTGACCTTGCTCGTCTTTTATATTGGTTCATTTTCTTTCGTAATTTTTCAGACCCTTACAGTTCATACATCTTAATTCCGCCCGCATTATGTACTCTAGTCAAAATCATATATGTATATCCCGAAATTTTTTTACTAAGAAGGTAATGCAAACAACCGATTCGAATTGTCTGGCCTAACTAACATCACATAAAATGAGATTCACTAACAATTTATATCTGCAGCTAATGAAATATCAAATTGCCACCCAGGTTTAATGTTTTTCACCGTCGGTGTCATTGATACAAATATTTGTCTACTTTCCATATTTGTGGCATAAAAAAATTTCTCATGAAAATTTGCGTCATATTAATAATGAAGTTTTGTATTTATCCGTTATATAGATCAACGTTCGAGTACGCATGTACGATTTTTTTTAAGCTTATCACAGATAATTGAGATTGCAGCTGATAGTATATTCGCAATTGATTTCAACTATAATTTTCATATTTCATGAAGTAAATTCTATTAGGTATCTCAGTTACAGTTTAGCATAGCACGAAACGCAGATATTAATTATGGTTGGAGATTAAGGAAAATTATTTTGCATTACTCTACTACATTATTTATTCGAATAACTAAATTATGCCTATAATAAGTTGTGCCATTTGATAATGTGCAAACTCGGCAAGATAGTAGTAGCACATTTATATTAAAATGATTTAAACTGCTGATTAGTTCTCATAGTTAAAGTAAATGAGTATAATAATTCGAATATAGTTCATGATAAAAAATCAACTAATTTAGACCCTTATAATAGGGATGTTACGGTCCTATAAGGACCATGGTCCGGACCGGTCTTTTGGACCAAGACCGGACCGTAACATTCCTACCTTATAACCTTGGACATAATTTATCAACATGGGATAGATGTTAGAAAAGATGAGTATAAAGCATTTATTTAATACAGGAAATGAGGAGTGCTAGTGATGTGTTTCAGGTTGGACGTTGTTATTATGAAGAAATTGGAGTTGAAAAGGATGAACGTAAGGCATTAATTTATTATTAAAAATCTGCAAAGATGGGAATGCTAGTGAAACATGAGTGTTGGATATTGTTATCAAAATGGAATTGGAGTTGAAAAGAATGAACATAAGTGGAATTGTAACTAAAAGGGGGTTAAAAAAGCTTTTGAATTGTACTTGAAATCAGCTAAACTGGATGATGTTGATGGAATAAAAAATATCTGATATTATTTTCGAAATGGTATTGGCAAAAAAGGAATAATGAGGCCGAATATTGGTTTCAAGTGTAAGTTGCTAATTTTTTTTAAAAAAGGTATATAGAATACTAAATATTTAATATTTATAATTATAGTGAGAAAAAAATTTTTGTGAGATTTTAATTTTATTAATTTATTATTAATAAATAGAAAAAAAGAAATCTGCTTATTTTAATATTGATGACAACGTGAAAAAAATATCAGATGATGAGAGGTAACAATTATTATGGATTCCATATAATAAATTTGAAAACATTAAAGAGATTGGGAAGAGTTTATCATGCTAAATGTCTAATCGAATATAAGAATTCTTATGATAAATATCCGATCGAAATTAAAAAAATTAATGATCAAGAATTTTCAAAGAGATAAACTAATTGAATTTTGCTTGATAATTGAATTTAATACTAATCTTTTTTTTTTATACAAAAAAAAACGTTTTGTGTGAGATCGGATATAAAAATCCATCGTTTTTAAAATGCTACGGGATTATCGAGAGATGAATCACGAAATTATGTTCTTATATTGAAATATGCAAAAAAGAAATCTTTACGCAGTAATTTCATGAAATATCGCAAATGAAATGGGAAGAAAAGTTAAGTTTACTAAGTTGCATACAGTTGCATCTGATCTTGAAGCAATTCATTCACAAGGATTAACGTTGAGATCTCCTTAGTGGTAATATTTTGCAAGATAAATTGGATAACATGTAAGGTAGAGAGGGTAATTTGGCGAATTGCAGGTATCTTTGTGATCCCGTAATCAAAATTAGATAATTTTACCACCCTTCGATTCGTCTCATCAAGACGATTCAAATAATATAAAAATCGTTCGATTTTGATTACTGGGTCATGAGATATAGGCATCCGAATACGTCTGAATATAATACAGTATATAAATTTTTTAAGAATTTAATATACTATATCAATTTTTAAAAAATTTATATATTATATTCGGACGCCAATATCTCGTGATCCAGTGATCGAAATTGAACGATTTTTGTACCATCTCGATGAGACGTATCAATTAGTGGTAAAACTGGTTGGCTTCGAGCAATTTGCCAAATTACTCCTATCTCCCACAATACCCTCTTCCAATTCCATATACATTCGATTGTTGATAATTCGTGACCCTGTGATCCAAATTAAATAATTTTAGTGCCATTCAATTCACCTCATCGAATGGTATCAAAACCACTTAGTCTGGGCCAATAAATAATGAGGCGAGATTTTTACTAACTTTGTCAATTACCCCATTTACCTTATAGGGATTCTCTAATGTAAAAAAAGAAGTGTACGGAGTTTTTTCTTATATGGCACCAGAGATTTTACAAGGAAAACCGTATACTTAAGCAGTTGATATTTATGTTTTGGATATCATTATGACTGAAATATTAACAGGAAGAATAGCTATAGTTTTGATGAACTTGCAATAAAAATTTGCACCGGAATTTACGTCAAGTACACCTGATTGTTATACTAAATTAGCCAAGCGATGCATGGAATCAAATCCGAGAAAAAGACCTAATATTCGATCAATTAATGCATTAATTACTTATTGGATTGAAGAAATGGAAAGTTCTGATGATGAAAATGAAAAAATTTTTTAGAAGCTGATAAAATTAAACCTATCGTTGAATCTCCAAAACATCCGAACATTGGTGTAGCTGTTTAAAAAAATTCAAATCAAATACGTCACGACATGTAGTAATATCCGCGTATTACATGTGTGATAATTCCGTTTAATATATTATGCGCCGTGTCGTTATTCATAATATATATCGCATGCTATAAAGAAGAAAGTAATATTATAGGTTAATATAAATTTTTTTATAAATGTCAAATTTTGTTTAAGTTATTGAGCTAGTGCCTCTTTTCACATTTCATTTATTTATTACCTTTGTTTTCAATGTTAATAATTTATTTCTATTTAGTCTTCTAATTTAATTAATTTTAACGAGGACGATTTCTAAACTAAAATTCATCTACTATTTCTCGGGTGAATATTCTATATTCCCAGGATCATTTAATATACTGGACTGTGAAAACAAGATGCTTTATAACCGTTTCCTTACTAGTTTTATAACAAAATAACAAATTTTCAATAACAAAATTAGGATCACGATTTTTAATTTTTATTTGAATCATCTGAACTTCTTCATGATTCATCATTTTGAGAAATTAAAAAAAAAAGTATATTAAAAACTTTTATTATAGATAAACGATACATTTATTAAACACTTAATAAATCAATTACGCACACGTATACATAGTTTATTTAGTTCATTATTATCGTTACCATTATAGTATTATTGCTACCAGAATTGTGGTCTGCTACATAATATACTATAAAAATTGCGACTACGATATAGTATTTTAATACAACTGAAGTTACTACCCACGTCAATACTACCAAGAAGTTGCAACAATCAGTCGTAACTAATTACCTCAATCACTACATCCGAATCATATGTATATCAGTAAACCTATCGATGTACTAGAATTAACAGTATGAAATACCTAGTAATTTATGGAAAGTCATATCGATGGATTTGCAAAGTCTAATAAATATAAAATCCCATCAGTTATAATTCCGGTCAAAATTGGTGATAATTTGACCAGAACTTGAGTAAAATAATTTAAATTTGGCCAAATGATCGACAATTTTGACCGGAATTATAACTTATGGGTTTCTATAATAACTGATCCGCCGATATGAATAAATAAAGCTGGTAAATTATATGAGTTCAAGAACCTTATTAAATTCAGCTTGACGCAAAAATATCTTTTATTCATAATGATAATTGTCGGAGCGTAGCGGAGGACACTGTTTTTACGTCTACACTGTCGCGTGTATTCTGTCTGTTCGCTTCCGCACATAGTTGTATGCATTTCCTAGTATTAATCTTTTTCCAGCAAGTTAAAATCAACTGTGTTACTCAATAAATTGTGCTACTAAATAGTGAAACACTTATTTTTCGTAAGTCCAAAAAGGAAATTTAATTTGTTAATAAACTGAGTGCGCAAAATATAAAGGTGCTAACTTTAGAGGCTATAGTGATAGATTAGTGTTTATTATAAGTAAAAATTTTACCGTCAGTTTTAATTAGTAATCCAAGGTTGATTTAAACATTATTTTCGCGTATTTTCGTTTCATTTCATTTTTTTTCTTCTGTTCTGGAATAGCAAAAATTTGCACTCTCTGATTGGTCATTTCCTTTTTAGGTGTCTAAATTACTCACGAAAAATTAGTGCACGCAAGCAAACATTCATAAATAGTAAGTGAATATTTATAATAACTTGTTTCGTAAAAAATCAAATAATTTAGAAACTTATAGCCTCGGATATAATTATCAACATGGGATAGGTGTTAAAAAGGATGAACATAAGGCATTTGTTTATTATCAAAAATCAGCAGAGATGGGGTATGCTGGTGGAATATTTGCACTTGGCAACTGTTATAGTGATTGAAAAGGATGAACATAAGGCATACATTTATTATCAAAAATCTACAGAGATGGGACACGCTAAAGGAACATTTAATGTTGGATATTGCTATCAAAATGGAATTGGAGTTGAAAAGGATGAACATAAGGCATTCATTTATTATCAAAAATCTGCAGAGATGGGGCACGCTAAAGGAACATTTAATGTTGGATATTGTTATGATGAAGGAATTGGAGTTGAAAAGAATGAACATAAGGCATTCATTTATTATCAAAAATCTGCAGAGATGGGGCGATTGTGAATCATATAATGTTGGATATTGTTATCAAAATGGAATTGGAGTTGAAAAGGATGAACATAAGGCATTCATTTATTGTCAAAAATCTGCAGAGATGGGGTATGCTGCTGGAATATTTGCACTTGGCATCTGTTATAGGGATGGAATTGGAGTTGAGAAGGATGAACATAAGGCATTCGTTTATTATCAAAAATCTGCAGAGATGGGGGATGCTGATGGAATATTTGCACTTGGCAACTGTTATATGGATGGAATTGGAGTTGAAAAGGATGAACATAAGGCATTCATTTATTATCAAAAATCTGCAGAGATGGGGCATGTTAATGGAATAAATAATATTGGATATTTTTATCGAAATGGAATTGGAATTGACAAGGATGAACATAAGGCATTCATTTATTATCAAAAAGCTACTGAAATGGGAGATGCTAATGCAATTAGTAACCTTGGAGAATGTTATCAGAACGGAATTGGAGTTAAAAAGGATTTAAAAAAAGCTTTTGAATTGTACTTGAAATCTGCAAAACTTGGTTTAGTTAATGGAATAAAAAACGTTGGATATTGTTATCGAAATGGTATCGGAACAAAAAAGGATTTAAAAGAGGCCGAGTATTGGTTTAGAATGTAAGTCCCTTTTTTTAAAAAAAAATGGTTATAAAGAATGCATGCTAAACATTTTATAATTTAATTATAGAGAAAAAATCAAATTTCAAGGTATTGTCTTTCGATTTTGGTTTATTTCACAAAATTTCTATATTTATTAATTTAATTAATAATAATTAGAAATAGAGAAATATACATATTTTGATATTGATGGCAACGTGAAAAGAATATTGGATGACGAGAGATATCAATTATTATGGATTCCGTATAATAAGTTTGAAAACATTAAAGAGATTGGGAAGGGTGGGTTTGCCACTGTTTATTATGCTAAGTGTCCAATTAGTTATAAGGATTTTTTTGACCAATATTCGTTCGCAATTAAGAAAATTCATGATCAAGATTTTTTTGAAGAGGTAAATTTCATTAAATTTTGTTTTAACATTTAAGTTTATGATTAATATATATATATTTACAAAAAAAAAGTTAGAGGCGTTTTGCGAAATCGGATATAAAAATCTATCGTTCTTAAAATGCTACGGGTTATCGAGAGATGATTTAGGAAGTTACATTCTTATTTTTAAATATGCTGAAAAGGGATCTTTACGTAATAATCTTCATGAAGTATCACAGATGAAATGGGAAGATAAATTAAATTTATTAAGTTGCATAACATCTGACCTTGAAGCAATTCATTCGCAAGGATTAGAACATCGAGGTCTTCATAGTGGAAATATTTTGCAAGACGAATTGAATAACGCATATATAACAGATTTGGGACTTTCTAATATAAAAAAAGAAGTATGTGGGGTTTTACCTTATATGGCACCAGAGATTTTGCAAGGAAAACCATATACTCAAGCAGTTGATATTTATGCCTTGGGCATCATTATGACCGAAATATCAACTGGAAGAATGGCTTTCGATGATTATAATTTTGATGATGAACTTGTGATAAAAATTTGCCAAGGAATGCGACCTGAATTTACATCAGGCACACCTGAATGTTATATTAAATTAGCCAAGCGATGCATGGAATCAAACCCGAAAAAACGACCCAACATCCGATCAGTTAATGCGTTGATTATTCATTGGATTGAAGAAATGGAAAACTCTGATGATGAAAATGAAATAAAAACCCAATTTTTAGAAGCTGATAAAATTAAGCCTACCATTAAATCACCAAAACATCCGAATCATATGTATATTGGTAAACCTATTGATGTACGAGAACTGTCAAACAGATTATCTGATCTATATGAAGTTCCTAATGATTTATAAAATGGTATAAGTAAAGATAATAAATTTTAAGAAACTTTATTTTATTCAACTTGCCGTAAAAATGTCATTTGCTCATAATGATATTATCACAGTCCAGCAAGTTGCGTAGTTTTTAAGTCAATAATAATATAAACCCCAAAAGTGGAGCGAAAAACTTTTAGAAAAATGACCTTTACATTGTATCATCACGATGTACGATGTATGTGGTTTGAAAAAATAAGTATACAATATTGGGCAAAAATTGTTGAATAACGGTAATTTGGCAAATGAGCACGTGCTTTGCGGCACATGTAGCCAATCATTTGTCGAATTACCGTATTCGACAATTTGCCCAATATTGGTGTTATCCGGCAATTTATGATCATGATTGGTAGGGAGTCGCTCGCCGAGTTTTATTTTTTGAATATTGGAATAACATAATTATATCGTAACACATGAAAAAGATAACAAAAAGAAATTTTTTCATGATCATATGAGTTTGCCGGATAACGGGACGTGAAAGCATCCACTTATTTTGGTTAAGCGGTAGATCGAATCTATACCACTTTTTTTGTACTGTATATTGCATAGAGTTATTAAAAAATGCCAAATTATCCAATTAGGAGAAAAGAACGCCTTCAATATTGTTTTATATCAATTATCGATTGTTTAATAAATATAATTAAAATAAGGTAAAAGCAGGAACGGATAGTCCAACAGATTATCTTCAAAGTTTAAAACTTAAATTATAACAGCTTATTAATAATTTATTTATATGCTGACCTGACTTTAATATTCATACATATACTGCTATATTATTGTAATTTTTATTTAAATTATAAATCTTATATTTTATTTGATGTTTTCTAATTAGGATTTAAAATCGCCTAGAAAATATTCAATCATTTAACACTGTTTAGAAAGCCTCATCCAGCCGGGTTATAATAACGTTCACTAAAATTTTGTGTTAACGATCAATAACATTAAGCCGAACTATGAGCCGGTTAAAATGATTTCAATCTTTAATTCCAATTTAACTACCTACGATATTTCTTAAATAGTTATCGTGCTTTTCGAATAACTGTGATCAAGCAGATGATCGCAAATAATGTAAAAATCCGAAAAAATTCCTCTAAATTTTTCATTTTTTAAAAATTGCCACTTAAAAAGTCACAAAGATTCTTTGACGAATTCTAATTCATTAGTATATTATCCATCTATATATAATATCTTATAAATGTCTAATCAAGGAGCACTAATATTTTTTGGCTTTTTTTACCTAAACTTTCTCAAACTTCAACCGAATTTATCTTGATAATAATAATGTCTGGTTATTATCGATATTCGAAGCTATTTTCAAAATTCTACTGGCTAGTAGAATTTAAAAATGGTCTTAAGCATTAATATCAACCCGTTAATGAGAACTCTTCAACCAAATTTTTTTAAAACCTTCAATACTAGAATTTTATACATAGTTACACCGTACAATTACGTAGCATAATTTTCGCCAATCACAGGCTTGCATTTAATAGATTTCCGATTCCCAAATTTCCAGTGATGTGGCATAATTTGAAAAGCACGATAAATTTCTTGGCATGACCATCGATCAAAGATACTGTAGCTCAATATGTCGTGATTATTTCTATGTGCGTAATTCAGATGACAAAATAATTAGTTAACATAGGACTGTACTGTACGTACGATTTGCTAATAGGGGGTTTCAAAGTTAAAATGTGGAAATCTAATTTTATTTGAAATTGATGACGTATTTATTTGATCTTCAATTTGAACGAAGGTTTTACTTTTTATTTATTTATTTTTTTACGAAGTATGATAAAAAATTGTCGATTTCATGAAATGGGGATCTCTAAACACTCCCATTTCTTTTTCCGATTTTAAAATCTTATAAGATTTTTCGAACTTTCATTTAATTTCAAAATGCGCCACTTATTTGTTAACTTTGAAACCTCCTATTAAAGGGTTTAAGAATTAACTTTTTTCAAAAATAGGTGAGAGTTTAAAAGATCTTTTTTAGAATTTTTGTATCAGAAGGCATAGCCGATGATAAAATTAGCCTTTTTTTTGATAAACATTTGCCGGTAAGCAATTATGTAAATAAGTACGTACTACGTACTTTGAAAAAATAGAATTTGTACGTTATTTCTTTTTAGGTCCTGAATGTGTACCAGGTTGGTGGCACAGTTAGCCTTTGCCCATTACTGCATTAACATTAACCATAGTTGCCGCAACAAAACTGGACCGGTAGATTCTCGATTTTGATTGGCTAACGGCCGAGGATCTTCAAAAACTTGGCCACATTACAAATTGTTTGCTAATTTTCGGCCGGAATTAACTTTAATTTTTTCATTACAAAAATCGTACTATGGTAAAATTGGTCTAGGAACAATTTTCACCTAATGGGCGGCTGCGATTTCATTAGTAAAATTATGAGTAATTCCGGCCCAATTTTTTGATCGTCGCTCTTAACCAATCAAAATCGCGAATCTGCGGTTAATTCGAAATACTTTTATTACCCAACCACACGATCACGAGAAAATTGTGAATGTGGAGTATAGGTAATGTTGTTAGTCGAAATACTTAATTTAGTCAACCATTTAGACAATTTGTGTCTAAATATATTTCGACATGGCATTATTTTTTTTCGACATGTCAAAAGTCTAAATAAATATTATGTGACTAAATGTCTAAATGATTGACTAAATATGAAAATGAAACTTCAATCATATAAATTCTGGATGATTGAAGTCACATTTCTCTTGGCGTCGCTAATTTATTACTGTGGTAATCAGTATAGTTTAAGAAAGTGCAGTGTTTGCGAATATTTATTAGGGTCTTTCAAAATTAACATATTTTTTAAGAAATAAAGATCAAATTTGGAATTACGAATATCAAATTAAACAGTGTATTTGGCAATACATGTTTATATAGTTAAAAAAGTAATTAACAACCTCTTATGCTTATTACACTGCAACTTAATATGATTAAACATTCAGCTTAAGTTAGAGTAGGGTTAGTAGTATAGTTTAAAATTAAATTACTATCAGATTTTTGATAATATTTGAATGCTTTGTGTTTATTCTTTTTAACAACGATTTCTTAAATTAATGACCAATCATAATTATTCATCACCCATAAAAGAATATAAGATAACTCGCATTACTGTTACTAATTTAACCATGAACATAATAGCTACGTTGTAGATCTGTAGTTTGAGAATTTACGTCTGCTTTCGCATTAGTAAAAATATAGAACAATTTAGAAATTTTAAACCATTCAAAAACAAGTCTTTTTAGTTAAGGATAATCCAAAAACAAACTTACAGCTATAAGAAATAATCTTGACTGAACAATAAAAAAAAAATTAAGATCTTTTGCTATGAACTTTGATAATCAATGATTTACTATTCATGAAACCAGTAAATATCTTAATTCTAAAAATTGCTTTAAATAATAAACACTAGCAGAATTTTATCCTATGTTATTCTATACTATTTGTAGCATTACAGTATTTTAACAATTACTGTAGCAGCTTTATAATATCTAGATACAACAGTATTAAAAAATTAACCCTATATATATA
The DNA here is from genome assembly GCA_910591965.1 of Dentiscutata erythropus. Lineage (NCBI taxonomy): Eukaryota > Fungi > Glomeromycota > Glomeromycetes > Diversisporales > Gigasporaceae > Dentiscutata > Dentiscutata erythropus. The sequence continues at coordinate 8,944 of CAJVPY010000313.1, read as the reverse complement.
AAAAATTAGGCTACACATGCTTGCTACAATAATTTAAAGCTATTATACTTGGACCGATAGTCTTTTGGCCTGTATGGCCCATAAAAGATCAGATTGGCCTGGTTCTAAGGAGGATCACAAGACTGAAGGTTTTAGTCGAAACTAATTAATAGCTCTAATTCCCTTATGTTTTTTCATATATATTTTTTAATTTAGACATTTTGACATTATTTGGACATTTCGGCATAATTTAGGATTTCGGCAATATTTAGACATTTTGGCAGACTAAATATCAAATGTCAAAATATTTCTACAAGCATAAAACAATTTTAGCTAACAACATTAGGAGAGGGTAAGCTGATTCTCCCACTTTTTGTTAGCAAAAAATTTCCTAAAAATCTAAAACCTAGCGAGAATATGGTTGAGAGTGTATGGCTGCAAAGACTTAAAAATTTTCTAAAAAGTGTGTTGAAATCTCAAGTTGTTTGTTGTTTTCTCTGTGTTCTTCCAAGAAATAACAGCCTAAAAGCTTTGTCAATGAAGAAGAGCTCTTCATCCCTCCACCAAGATTTTTTATTCAAGGGCACCACCTGCTAGTTATCTTGAATACTAATGCTCTTGGCTTGCATGCCAAACAGCCTAAAGAGGAGTCCTGGGCAAAGAACATCATTAACCTCTCGCCAAACCTCAAGTTAGGCCACGACTCTCCAACAAAAACTTGTTTTTTGTTAGCAAAAAATTTGGTCCAGGTGATTGATGGGAAGAGTTTTTGGTGGTATCAGGGTTTATACTCTTTGAAAATTTTAATATTTCATAGTATAATATTATAAAGCCTAATAAAGTAAAGGCAAGACTGCTAAATTGATCAAAAACAAAAAAAAAGATTAACTGAATTTAACTGGATATAATATAACTGATTTATATTCGATTGTAATTTTTAAAAAGTTAATAAAACTGGTTAATAAAAATAAAACTGGTTCCAACCTCTAATTCCTTGCTTCATTAAAATAATAACAATAAAGATAAGTAATATTGATTACAAAGTACAGATTCTAACAATTGTTATAAAGTACTAGATTGACTATAAAAAGCAAGTTACTAGTATTTGTTTTTTTTACACCGATATGTATATATAGTAACAATTAATTATAGTAATCACGTGGCACGCATGCGAACAGACAAAAAATTACAAAGATATATTTTTGATGTGTTACCTTAAATGATAATATGAGGTGAATCAAAAATGTAACTGTTGATGCATCAAAATCGTAATTTTTGTATCACTACAATAATTGGAATTTTCGCTTGATGGCACTCAGATCAGTATCACTAAAAACTTGTCAATATTTTTAGTATTTACTATTATACTAAGAAACGGAAACCGTTAAAAGTCCGGAGCGAAATCACATAAGATTTGTTGTGTTGCACAACTATTTACTATGGAAACGTCAAGAACGATACTTCTGAAGCATCAAAAGCGTAACTTTTGCATCGGAAATTGAGCGTCCTCCGCTACGCTCCGGACAATTAGTTATATTTAAGTTTTAAATTTCAAAAATAATCAATAAAAAGAGATTAACAAACTGGGTGATTATAGAGAAGGAAGACTGTACGTTTATTTTTTATACTATACTATATACTTTATATATTACTCTTTTTCGACCCGAGTAACAGTCCTAGCACATTTTTCCCAAATTAAATATTAAATTTTTTGCAATATATATATTGTAAGGCGTTGGCTCTGATAGAAAATATATTAATACAAGCAGAATGCATAAATATATTTAACCAAACAAAAGTATTAGCAATTTGATTCTACATTTTCCTCACCAAAAGATTCAGTAACCAAAGCTTTATAATAAAAAGATTGCTGGCTGATAAAAAACTTTAAGATTTCAGCATGTCCAATTCTTTGCGTAATGCAGCCTCAGTGGCAATTTTTTGTAACTGTTTTTCGCAAAGTATTAGATATTGAATTAGCGACAAGTAAATGCAATTTTATCATACACATGCCCCAATAAATTACCGGACTGCATAATTAAATAATTTTGATCCTTCAAGTATATACATCCTATTAATAACTTATCTTTTTACTCAATTAAAATTAAATACGCTTCCTAAAAATTCTTTATAAGCAAACCTTCTAGTTAAGAAATTTGCCTATACATTTTTTATAAAATTTGTAAGGCCAACTTATTAGCTAGAAAGCTATAAAATTTAAAAACAAAATAATAACTATTTTTAAGGAGCGTAATTATCCTTTATTCAATTAAAAATAAGTTATTAATAAATTAAAAATTTTCATTAAAGAGTAAACTTTTCTTTTTATATATTTCACTAATAAAATCAGTCTGATAATTTATTGTAGGTGAGTATTAGTGATGCAGGCGAATCGTCCCAATGATGCAGTAACTTTTGCCGTAACTTGTCGTAACTACCTCTGTAATATGTAATAATTATAATGAGTTACGGCATTTTTGCCGTAACTTTATTATGTTACGACAAGTTACGGCAATTCGCCTGCAACCTCTAGTGAGTATACATACCTGTGTCAGTTCTAATTTATCACCTTTTTGTTGCCTTTCTTTAAGTTCAGCAATTTGCCTTAGCTTCTTAGTTAAATTTCGAATCTTTTTATCTGTTTCTGATAATAAACTTCCGCCCTGGGATATTCCATTTGTCGATGTAATTGATGCTATAGGTTCTTTAACTGTTTCAGTAACATCTATTATACCATTATTAATAACCTGTTGAGTTGGTGCTGATATTGGTGGTAACGGTGATGCTGCACCTAGATATTAAGACAGTGTGAATTTTCTAATTAAAGGCAACCGATAAAGCAAAAAATATAATTATTATGTACCACTATTTTCAGAAGCAAGACTTGCTTCTTCCTTTTTTTTCTTTGCCGCTTCACGCTTCTTTTTGTTTTTGACAGCGGCTTTTGTAGATACTAATAATAATAATAATAAAATAATAATTAAAACAATAATTAACCATTAGTTTAAAGGAAGTAATAAATTATTCTAAATAAACTTACCTTCAGATGCTCCTACTGGTATAGGTTTATTTCCATGACCATGTACGTGCAAACGCTTACTTGCTTCGTCTTCACGCTATAAGGAATTATCCAATGCACTTACATATTAACAATAAATTAGTCAACTTCAATTTAAATATCATACAAAACTACCTTAAACATATCTGGCGTTGCTGTACCACGTGCATGTGGAGGTCGATAAGCGCCTACTTTCTTAGCTGCTTAAATATAAATAGCAAATTAATTTTCTCTGGTTTAAAAATATCCCTTACGTAAATAAACAAACCGACGAATTACGTGAAGGTTTTGCAGCTAATGCGGCAGAATCCTCCGAAACTTTAGGCGGTGGTGATAAGGTACGCATTGGATATAGTTCTACACTAGCTGGCCTCCATTGAACCTATCACGGCAATAACATAATCATAAATTAATGGCTTAAATAATGTACATCATTTCATATTTATAGCCCTCTACGTGTAACCCATTACTTTAGGCAACTATTAAGATTTTAAATAAGTTCACCCGTTTGAAAACCGCCAAGTACTATAAATGCGATAAAATATCGACTATCTTCAAAGGTGACGGATGTTTGAGAGTATAAACGCGATTGTTCCACTATCTAAATTAACTTTCGAACCTGTAATAATTCCTGAATACTCTCATCATGTACTAGTACACCGGTATAATGCCAAATTTTATAACCATTATCAACTCGTAGACGGGGACTTAGAATTGCAGTCATTATATAACGTCCATCAGGCGACCAAAAACATTCAGACGAATTAGTAGCTTCTATGGTCGATATTTTTTTCAAATTCTCACGATCCCAAATATCTATTGTTCCGGCAAGATTCCCGAAACCGGCTATCAATATCAGTAAATTATTATTGAATTCTAATGTTAAGAATTCAACATTTTTGAAAACTCGGGCGAATGAATCAAGAAAATGATATATTTGTGAATTAAATGAAGGATATGTCTTCCTTGAGGATTGAACCTTACAGTGTTACGAGGATTGACGCCGAATTCATGTATGGGATTTGCGCGATGATCGAATAATGTCGCGTTGGCAGGCATGTCTGGATCAAAATTTACATAATTAATATCAAAGCAATATCAAATTGAAATTATTATTAATGCATACATCCATAAATCACTATAAATTCTTTAGAGTTTGGACTCCAAGCGACGTCATGTATTGGACCATCCTTTTCTAAAATATAATAAACGTGAATAAATATAACATACAGCACGTACGAATATTAAATACTTACTAAGTTGGACACAGCAATCATAATTGCCAGCCACGGATAAGAAATATAAGTTGGACTCTGTTCAAGTTCAAACTAATTCTTAGTTCGCGTCATTTTTAAGTTACCATCAATTCTTATCAATAAGGAACTTTTGTTGTGTTAAGAGATTGCCAATTACCTCCGTAATAAGACTTATTCGTCTTATCCACCTCAGTTTGTGTTAGAACCAGTAAGTTCGTACCAAGATCGTTCCAATGCATTCGAACTTTATCGGCTTTGAAAAAAGTTTTTTGTGCCAATGAAGAATTAAAGTTGGTTATCGAATAAATACGAACAGATGCTGGAGCACTCTACAATGCATTATTTATATAGTAGATTGACTTAGAATTATTCTTGTTGATCGCACGCGATATAAAATATACATACATTTTTTTCTGGGATAAATACGGCTATGGATGGATTTTTTCCGGGAGACAGGGAAAAATCAACGATGTTTTCTAACCGTAGTTTGGCATGAATTTTGTCAATACGCTTGCTGTCGTAGAAATGAACTTCACCAGTAACCATACGACTAAAGAACGATTCATCTTCAGTCCATTGAACATTCCTAACAGATATACAAGTTAATGAAAGAATATTAAACGCAATAGTCATATTTCAACAATTGAACAATTTTATTACCAATTTGCCTGACTCTTTTGCGTAAATTGAATCAACATTTGCGCGGTCGCCGTTTCCCATATGATTAAATTCTTGTGTACCAAATTTTCAGATAGTTTAACTAATTGTAAATGACATATGTAAGCATTTAATGATTCCCTTTCAAATATATTTGGTAACCGTTTTTACCTGGCCTCTCCCACGTGGAAATATATGTCCCCTTTGGAGAAAATCCGATTTCAACAATATTTTTCTTTTCGATTTCGCTACGAGGCTCTGCATTATTAGAGTCTATAATCTTTACGCTACACATACAGATACGATAAATTGAAATAAGTATTTGTATTATAATTTTGACAGATAGATCGATCAAATGTTTGCAAGAATAATCACCTTTCTGGTGACGCCAAACTAATATATCTAGCATCCTTGCTGTATTGAAAGGTTTTGATATTACCGCTAGGAACGATAAAAAAGTCATTAACACTAAAACTTAAATTATACTGGAATTATAAATAATATGGCAGCTTACTCTTGGAAATTTTTAACAGTTTGGTAGGTGGGATGCCCCAAAACTAGGCTTAAGTTGTTAAAAGATCGATCTATAAGAAAATAGAACATTAGACTTTTAAAACCAAGAGCGCACCTCCAAATTGGTGTAAATTGAAGTATTTAATATGCATACACGTAAACTGAGTAGGCAAAATAGCTGTCATGATGTAAAAAACTTATAAATAGACCAATTTTCCAGTAGTAATGGGCGAAGAAAAAAGACCGTTTTTTAATCTATCTGTTGTCGCGGATGATCATGAAATTGGATAATGCTGAAATTAATGCATCTGATTGGTTAAGGTTAGGGTGATCCGAATTTCGCAACATTAATTGATCAACAGCTAATCACGCGTACGTACAAGTATCAGTTTAACAGTTAACATATGCAAAACGGTTCAATTATGTAATGTAAAATTTATAAATCGATACATATGTACGTACGTCGAAATGGATTCCGAATAAACATAGATTATAATAGAATTCTAAAATGTGCCCGAGTTGTTAAAGAATTCCACAATCGAGTACGTTGTTTTGGAATTTAAATTACTTTAAGATAGGATTTATTCATAACATAGTGCATTATTAATTAAATTTAAAAACATGACACGAAATTTTTACATCTATGATAGCAACTATTCCTACAGGGCATATTTATTTTTACATTTACAGCGATTTTGTCTCATGCAATTTTACAATTGCATTAAATATTACCTACTTGTGAAGAGGAATGCATAATAGATGTTTTTCAGATGCCTATAAACAGTGATGGGTTCGGACAGTGTTCCAAGCTTTTTTGCTACGTCCCAACGTCACAGTGTCCCAAAATGTCCCAAGTTTTAATAATTAATAAATTAATTTAAAAAAATATACAATTATATATATATTTAGATGCTGGATCTATTTTTAAAAAAATTAAAGTAGATTATTTTAATAAAATTTTGAGTAATAAAATTGTCCCAAAATGTCTCAAAATGTCCCAATGTAGATGTCCCAAACCCATCACTGCCTATAAACATTGAAAGAATACTATTTTAATCACATATTGCATCCTCAATTGTTGTATTTACTGAATCTTGTAAAATCTTAATGCAAAAACAAAAGTCTTCACGTAAGGCTCTATTGTTGCCTATTTGCCGACTCATTACTAAAATATTTGGAAAGCAATCCTTTGAATAAATTACGTAAAAATGGATAATTTAATATTCGGTCATCAGGTAGAGAGAGCTGCAAATAAATATCTGGACAATATATTACAACACCGTTCCAACCTAATTGTATTCTTAAATCTACAATAATTTCGTTCCGATGTCGACATATATACTGTAATTATAAATTACTACGTATTCTCAACTCTGGATAACCTGCTTATACCAAAATCGGGCTATAACGAACCGGATTTGGCAAAACGGATTTTTATAATAATAATAAAACTAGAGAATGTGAATGTGGGCCCGGTATGTATACAATTAGTATACCTATTAAATATTTGCTAATGACAATTTGACTAATAACACAGTTATAATAATTTTTGTGCAAGTTGTTCAGTCTTTTTCTAGTACAAGATATACAATAAGATAGCTGTGTAGCATGTGATGCCGCGCAGGACCAGTACGATCAGACAAGCAAAATTCAAAATATGTAAGATAGTTGTTGCATTAAATCAGGAATAAAAATATCAATAGGATATTCAGATCTATATAATTTAATCACCATCTGATTGATATATATGCGAATGAGTTAGTTGCATTCATATTATCGTGATTTTTATCACAAGAACCTTCTTCCAAAACTTATTCAACATCTCATTATATGATAAGATCTAGTTAGTTTATGTTAGAATTATCGCAATTATTTTATGAGTTACTGTAAATTATTCTTGTAAAACTTACTCGCTATTCCAGTGGTATATAATAGTGATCGCATCAAGTGGTCAAAGTTGAGTGATTTCTACTATGGGTTATAGTAAAAAGGTTTAGCACAGAATTTACTCGCTAATGCGATACATACAGTGTTTAAGGTTGTGTTAGCTTTATTGAAAATATTATGATTAATATTATTGAAAAATTATACAGAACTTACTTGATATTTTGATAATTATAATACATGGTTAAAATTAAATTAATTCATATTAGAATTGTCATGATTTCTATGTGATTAAGATTATGTTAGTTCGTATTAAAATTATTATAACCTCTTTTGTAAAAAAGTTCTTATTTCTAGTTGGCAACTGTAATACACAAATAAAATTAAGATAGTATTGTACTTAAAATTGAGTCAGTTTGCATTGAAACTATCATGATTTATTTATAATTGAGTTAATTTGCATCTGAATATATCTGAATTTTCATAATTTTTACTATAAAAATTTTGTTATAGAGTTTATTCACCATTTCAACAACCTCAATATTTAGTTTGTCCCAAAATTATGATTTCTATGTAATTAAGGTCAAGATAGTTTTCATTAAAATTATCACGAATTCTATATAGGTAATTCTGTATTTGCTTGTATTAAATTAGTGATTTCTATAGCTAATGCTAATATTTTGAGGTCTCTATTTAGAACTATAAAACCTACTAAAACCCATCTATACACTTTAATTAATAAACTCTAATTCTAAACTCTATTCAAACTATTATATGAAGACTAAAAAAATGCATCCCAAAAAATTTTAAAAATTTAATAATAAAATAATCAAAATTTTTAGTATCAGCTGTGACAATTATTTTGATTTCTGTGTAATTATTGCTCTTTTTAATTTAGTTAAATCGATGAATTTTGCAACTTTTTTTTTTATCTATAAGTTTTATGAATTTGTGAATTTGTGAGTTTCATATACATATATTCTACATATAATCAATTGTTAGCTATTATATTATGATAATAAACAACTAATAATTACAAATAACTATTATATACAGGTATATGTATTGTCACAGGCTAAAAGGTAGATTGACAAATTTGGCATAGAACCCATGATTGAAAAGCAATCAATTCAAGAAATACTGGTTTATCAGTTGAGGCTTATTGGCCAAAGAAAATAATAAAATCTAAAAATCAAGTATATATAGAAGAAAAAACGAAAATTAAGAAAGAAGTAAAAGTAGCTATAATATAAAATATTACAAAAGTGAAGCAAAGCCTTATTATAATCATGTTGTAAATTATTATTGTAAACCCTTATCTTAAATGTAGTCAAAGCTATAAAAGCATTGAGATTTTACTCTTATAAACATTATTTTATATTCTAATATTATTAACCTAAAATTTTTTTTTTTTTTTTTTTTTTTTTTTAATATTGAGGTGATCACTTAGGCCCCTGGCACTTTATTAGTTCAAATGGGTGGGCTGTCCGAAGACAGCTTACATATTACATCATAATAACGAGAGTACAACTAGTCACACGTACAACTTTTGGTTGCCTATTTAAGTAGTCCGCCCGAAGCATTAGTGCTATGCTAA
>CAJVPY010000312.1:0-29332 GCA_910591965.1 Dentiscutata erythropus | reverse complement strand
TTGCTGAGATATTTTCATTAAAGGGTCGAAAAAAGTATATAATATTATTACCAGGGATTTTTAATTTCATTGGCTTGTGATGTCAACAAATATGTACCAATCAGATCTCTTCGATGAATCAACCTAATTTCAATACGTGTAATATTTTAAAGTAAAAAATATACGTTAAAGTTAGATTAAAAATTTGAATTTTTTTATATTAGAGCGCAGAACGTTTATTTGGCCACCCTCTAATACAAATATACATATTTTCATCACCTCTATAAGAGGTGATGAAAATTCGTGTATTTATATTAGAGGGTGACCAAATAACTTACACAAGTGGTTTCATAGTCGAAATTTCAAGTTATGCATCGGCAGTTTTTTAAAAATTGTGATTTTACGTTGTACTCACAGCATATTCTCGATTTTGATTGGCTAAGAGCGATGAACAAAAAATTTGGACGGAATTACTCAGAATTCTACTAATGTAACCACAGATCCTATTAAGTGAAAATTGTTCATGGTCAATTTTACCATAATGTTGCCAGGAATTTCTATTTTTGTAATGAAAAAATCAAAATTAATTACGGCCAGAAATTAGTAAACAATTATGTAATGTTGGCCAAAATTTGCAGATCTGCGGTCGTTAATCAATCAAAAATCAAGTGACAATTTTGTGTCGATCGTTTGAAGAAATTTGATTGGTACATACTTGACTGTTTTATTTAAAACATTATTTAAAAATACATATGCACTTGGCTATTAGAACCAAAAATAACATAAAATACTAATTTCGCGCATCTATAAATTGGATAATTTTCGGGTCGGGTTGACGTTCAACCCGAACCCGACCCGAAATTTTCGGGTCAGACATTTCTAACCCGACCCACTATTCGCAATAGTTCGAACTTTAATTTCAATCTCTTTCTTTAAATTTTCTTCCATTATTATATTATAAGTAATTAGCCAAACTTATTCGTTGTAATAAATCTATTTCAGAATTAAAGCAATTAGAATTTGGATCCCCAACAACCATCATTGATTCTTATTTCTGCGGATAACATAGATACATTTTTGTAAGTATCGGTACAACTTACATTAAGTGAAATATCTACTCCAAGATTATTATTTAAAAGCGTTTGTGAATGTAATTCTTGTGAATGCAAATTAACAAATGCTTCATCTTCTTGGAATGATTCTATTGGTGTTTTACTTTCTGAATTCTCATAAGAAGCAACCAAAGTACGACTTGAAGTAGTTTGTTCATATGAAAAAATAAATATTCTATCACATGGTAATACACTATGAATTTCTTTTATAACGTTTGAAAGCGCTTCCTTCAGACCAAGACTAGAATAAATCATTTCTGAGATTGAAAGCAGAAGTTGCTTTATCTGTTGTTGGAATAGTATTTTACGACGAAGATTTGAGAGTTCAATATTATCACGAATACGTGATATTAGTTCTTGAGCAGAAAATGTTTTTTTTTAAAGTTATCATTTGCTCCTTTATCAAGTCCTAATAAATAAATAAATAATTAAATATTATTATTATGTATTTTAAAAAATAAATTTAATAATCACAAAAACGAAACGGATTACCTTTGGTACTGGATTTTTCACAGATTTTTGCAGTTAGTAAGATTATAGGAATTAATTGAGTTTTTATATTAAACCTTATCTTATCCAAGAACTCATATCCATTCATATTTGGCATCATAACATCTGTTAAATTTATTGGCGTAAATTAATGATTTATGTATAACATGATAAATAAAATATAATAAAAATGATTTGATTATGTATTCATTTACCACTAAGAATTAGATCTGGAGGTTTGTCATGCTCGTTTAAAATTTGAAATGCATTTCTGGCCTTTACTAGCACAAAGTACGTTGAATTCTCTTAATAAATCTGATAGATAATTTCTATTCAAATAATAGAGTCAAAACCAATAAACTTATAAAATTCTTTTAATGTTAAAAAATTGCTAATTTAAAAGAAATATTATTACCGCATATCAGTATTAGGCCATACAAATAAAATTATTCGTTTCTCATCCCTGGCCGGGTTACATAAATATTATGAAAGAGAAAAAATTTTTATTTTTTTTACAGCTATTATCATAATTCCTGGGACACCTGTGAAAATTTGCCGAATGATTTTCCGCCGATCCGGTTAAGTTATTGATCCGTATAATAAAATAATTACTGATCATTTTATGATTGTCACTAGTTCGACGGGTGGCGCTTTGCGCCGCCCATCTTTTTGGATTTTTGGGATTTTGTTTATGTGACTTTGTAGTAGTTTGTTTTCGGGTGATTTTCGATGGATCGAGGATTTCTCTGGTTTTTAACTTTTTCAACGTATTGTATATAGTTGTGGTTATACTTTTAATGTACTGAGAATTGTTATCGTTGTTTTATTTTGGTTTGAGTTCAATAGGAAGGATAAAGTGTGGTTTTTGTTTGAAAGTAGTGTAGAATTTATTTGATAAATGTTAGTGTATTTGTGGTTTTGATTTGAGGGTTAAAAAATTTTGACCTATGAATTAAATTAGTTGGGTTAAAACTAAATATCTCTTCGACTAAGTTGATTGTGGGTTATACAAAGTTTTATGCGTCTAGTGAGTCGTTTGGTGATTTTGGGTTAGTAACATTTATTTTGTTTTTACTCGAGTTTCGAGTTATTGACGTGATTGTTGCATATAAGGTTTGGTATTAATAGATATGTATTATAATAGTGACTTTTGATATATTTTATTTTTTTTTTTTAATATGTGATATACAATGGTTACAGTATTGTTGATCTTAGGATTATGTCATATTATATTATGGTATGTTTACGTTATTCTTACTATATTGCGTGAAATAAGTGTAATTGTGGTGTGGTTTGTTTTTCTGTGGATTTTTTTTTTTAGTGTGTTTGCGTGTAAATGAAGTTTATTTATTATACATAATGTTTATGTTTTTTACGTTTCAATTTAATCATTTTTGCCTTTTTTTTTGTTAATATTGTATTATTTATTTGTTTATTTGTTTATTAGGGATGGTTTTATTGATTTTTTTTTGATTTTCTGAATAATTCCGATAGTTTCGGGTTGATTTTTTTTTCCAAGCGAGATACTTTTAATAATTTGTTGTTTTTTCTAACATTGTGTTTATTATGCCGTGCTACACTGATATGATCGTGAGAGTTAAGTTTGTTCGTCAAGGGGAAAAGAGCACGTGGGCTATTGGTGCTTATCCGGTTGGGCGTGAAGATAGTGAAATTGAATTGGTTTTATTTGTCCCATCGAATTCTGATGGCTATAACTTGGAGACTTACGCTGTGCTCAAGAAAGATGGTATCTATTCTGTCAGAGGTAAAATTATTCCCGGGGTTTATAGTGGGAAGAAGAGACCTAAGGTATTAGTTTGGGTTATCTGATATTTATTTATCTTGTTATAATATTAATTAATGTTGTTTTTTTAGATGACTGTTTCAGTTTCAACGTGTATGGGTATTCCTAATAAGGGGGATAAATTTAACAAATGCCCATTGAAAGTTACTTTGGTGGGCATTCCCCAAGAGTTACCTCGTATAGTGGGAAATGACGGGAATGCTATTTTTAAGGTTATGATAAGCGATTATGCCGGGCAAGAGTATAATTTTACTATTATAGCTGTTTTTCCTTATAATAATCTGAGATTTATTAATTTGAGAAATTCAATTCGTCCACTGAATTCTCTTGTTTTTTTATCGGGCAAATAGAAGTTTTTGATAATGATTTTTATGTATATGTAAAAGATATCAACTATGTTAACACTCATTTTTCTTCTAAGCTTGGTGCCTTTGATAGTAGTGATTTGAATAATTCTTCTGATACTGTCAATTTGACATTGGGCACAACTCTTGTCTGTTCATCGTAATATTATTGATGATTCAGGGGATACTTCAAATATCAAATTATTTTCTTTAGGGGTATCAAATGATGCAGGTAGTAAGTCTAAGCATGGATCTTTGGTACTGGATAATAATTCTTCTTCTAAGAAAACAAAAGTGGAATGTTCTGAAGATTTTACTTCTGATATCGATAATGTTGATAACTATGCTTCTAAGCTTGACGAAGTCATAGATGTGGATGAAGTTTTTCAGAGTAATGAGACTCAAAGTGGTGTTAAAAAGAGAGAGGTAAAAGAAATTCTCATGGTAATAAGAGAGAAGGTGGTTGTACTAGTAGGTCTTCTTGTAGTAATTTGAGGTCTCATAGTTCCGATGTTGATGTTGAAAGAGAATAGTTATCATATTTTGGTAGTTCGTGTTGTTGTTTAGTTTAGTTGTATTTCGAAAATTGCTGTGTCATATTTGTTTTATTTTATTTTTTTGTTATTATATGTTATCGTTGAGAACAATAAGTATATTAAATATTAAGTGTCTTTTATTAGCTTTTACTATTTAAATATTTTATTTTTAAGGGTTTGATTAAGTGCTTTTGGTAATAAATTTTAGTTGAATTTAGCATTGATTTAATTTATATTTCATATAGCATATATGTAAATGTTTAAGGTTTAATATGTGTGATTTTATATAATTTTTTTTTATTTTAGTTGGTATTATTAATTTGATTTTTTTTTTTAGTATATTTATTGGGTATAGTTTTTTTATGAGTATTTATTTTATATGAAATATAGTTTAAATAATATGATGATAATAGTGGTTTTTATTTTTATTTTTTGTAGCAAGTTAGATTTTGTTTTTGTGCCATTTGTTTTTATTTAGTTTTGGTTTGTATAAATAATCATTTGTCATGGTAATTATTTGAGAAGTTCTGAGTATACTATATTTTTTACAAATGTATTAGGCGAGTGATTTTGTTCTATAAGTAAGAGAATATAGTTTCGTTGACGGACCTTTGTGAGTGCTGTGTAAAGTTGGCCATGGCAAAATACAGGAGACTATAGGTCAAGAATGACTTTATCCAGCATTAGTCCTTGCGAAGAGTTGAATGTTGAAGAATAGGCAAGACGTAAAGGAAATTGGCGGTGACTAATTTTGAAGAGGAATCGAGAAATTCTAAATAAAAAGATTATATGCGGTAGGTATTTATAGTATTCATAATAGGGTTTTGTACAGTAATCAATTGGTGTCCTATGTTTGTTATAATGACTCTTGTATTTTTATATAAGCCATCTTGTAGTGAGAGGTTTCTCATAATTGTTGCAATGCAGCTACGTTTCAGTGTAAAACAATGCATGAGTGTTCTGGGTGGTATGAATAAGTTCAATAATTTGGATGTTACTATATTTCTTTGGGCACGATAATTTTTGTTTGCATCATAGTTTGTTTCATTATCTGCCAAACTATCTGTGCTGTATAAATTGACTGTGTCGTTATTTAAATATTGTAATACAGTATTGTTAATATAATTTACTTTTATATTTAATGGAAAAAGAATTGCCCATTTTAAACATGCTCTTGAATCATTTAATACATTTGTTGGAAAAATAAAGTTAATAGCATCTTCTAATTTCTGTAGTTTATTTAGTAATGTTAATGGTATGTTTTCTTTGTTTATACTATCACGAATGTCATCCATTAATTAAGAATACTCAGGATCAAGAGCATCTCATATCGGTTGTTAAAGATTATAAATATCGAATGTATTCCAAAGCAAAGATGATTTAATTGATTCTAATATTATCGCTGCTTTTCCAGCATTTGGGATTACAGGTGCTACCTGATGGAAGTCACCTATTCCAACAAAGATCTTTCCCTTGAATGGTAAGTCACAATTACAAAGCTTTAGGAAAAGTATATCTACTGTCTTAATATTTTCTTTCTGCACCATGAGATTTCATCCCACGTTATAGCTGTTGTTTCTCTGATTAGTTCTGCACATTCGCTATTTGCATTTATTTGACATTTACATTCTTCATCATCATTTTCTACTGGGATATGAAATAATGAATATGCTATACATCCCCTTCATAGTTTAGTGCGGCTAAACCCGTCATCACGCAAGGAAATATTACTTTTTTAAACTTCGTATTGTTATGCAGATTAGTTTACTAAAAATGGTTTGCCATGTCTGACTCAACCATTTATAAAAATTGTTAAAGATAAATTTTTGTATATGTGATCCATAATTTTTTGGTATATGGTTTTTTGTTCATAATTTAAGTGTTTAATCATTTCTTTCTATTGTGTAATTAATTTATTATGGTTATTATATTGAGCTTTAACACACATTATTTCCGAAGAATAACCAAGTGGTCAAGGTAGGCCAATCTGCAATATTCTAATATTATTTTCTTCTAAAAATGTTGTAATCCATTTTAAAGTTTTATTTATTCCTTGTTGTATATCATTTTCTTTAATTATATAATCAGCTGATAACTGTTCATGATAATTTTGCCAGATTTTTTTTGCCAGAATGCCTTCTATAATTAGACAGCAAAAAAGTAATCTAAGTTGTGCAGGTGTGTAATTATACGAATGGCTTCATTGAAACATTGTTCATTTTCCATTACATCTTCTAATAAGCGTAGTGCACGTGCCGCTTCTTGAAAAGTGGAATATAGTATATTATTACTATTCGCAATTTCTCAAAAGTCTGTGTAGCTCGGTGGCTTAAAAGAATACAAAGATAATATTTTTCACCTACACATGGATGTATTATATTCATTCGGGTTATATGCATATGATTTTG
The DNA here is from genome assembly GCA_910591965.1 of Dentiscutata erythropus. NCBI lineage: Eukaryota > Fungi > Glomeromycota > Glomeromycetes > Diversisporales > Gigasporaceae > Dentiscutata > Dentiscutata erythropus. Next base: position 22,660 of record CAJVPY010000312.1, on the reverse strand, counting down.
TCTATATGGTTTAATGATACGTTGGCGATATTTTGCTAATCTTTTTTCTAAATAAGTATTTAGTGGTAATAAATATTGGTTATTTAGATTTTTTATGTAATCAAAACTATATAATCCATTATATCTGCAATATGTAAGTTCGTTGAATTTATGATCTGGTGAATAAAGAAAGTATCTTTGTAATAATAAAAGACTGTTATTACTATTTCCACGCATAATTATTTGTTCTTCGGATAAATAGATTGGTAGACATGTTACTGATGGTGATTTCAGGGTAATTTTGTGCTTAAATATGCACCAAACCGATTCTATTGCATGCAGAGAGATAACATGCACGAAGATAATCCTTAATTTCATCGATTACTTCAGGTTCATCATCATCATCTATATTTATTTGTATTGCAGCATGGTCTGGCCCTTTATAAATATACTTGTATAAATATGAAATTACATGCAAAGCAGATACTACTTCAACATTAATATGAGAATTTAATTTAAAAGTAAAAAAGCATTGTAAGGTACAATGTTAATGTCTTGTTCGGTTCGACGCCTATAGTAAACTTGGCCTAGGTTATTAATTACTGTACTTTCTTGTATGTTCTGCAAATAATTCCATTTACATTTTTTATTCTGATGCACACATTTCTGAGTGCACTGATGAATTATAAATTGTTCTACTAATTTACGAAGTTGAGTTTGTTGGTAATTATTTCCTCTAGGTAATTCAGCATTTACTACTTTATCGATATCTTCTGTCCGAATTAAGTTCGGTAATACTTTAATTACTATGTGCACATGCGGTAAACCACGCTTTTGAAATTCGATTGCGTGCATATAATATATTATCTTGCCAAAATATAATTTTAGCAGTTTTTGTAAGTAGGTTAAACTTTGTTTAAATACTCGAACTACAATATCAAGTCAGTTAGCATAGTTCTGGCCATCTTGTAACTGTTGTTGAATTTCTTGCCAATTTGGATTTGTTGTAAAGGTAATAAATAATGTTGGTTTTTCTAATTTATTTACGATCACAAGAGCATTCATTGTTTTTTTATACGACTATCTAAATGAAAGTGTGTGTAATGCTAGTAAATAAGTACCTTCTGGGTGCAGTTCTGCTTCATCACTGAGTGATTCATCTTCATCTTGATCTCCTTTTCTGAATCTATTCTGTTCTCTACATATGAATTGTAATCGTTCATCCTTAGCTTGACTAAACATATCTACTAGATATTTATTGAATAATCATTCAAGTAAGTGGAATTGTGGTTCTGTCATAATTCAATAATAATAATAATCAACTTGAAAGATTTTTTGCATAAGCGAATTTGAATTATTCATCCAGTATACATGCCAACCAACTTCGCTCTAGGGAAAGAAAAGTGGGTATTGTAAAGCTTTATAGTGTTCATTAAGAAAATTTATGTAATCAGGTTTTTCTTCACCAACACGCCATATTTGTATACATCTTTCTTGTACTATGGCTGTTGAATGTATAATAACGCAAGCTGCAATTTCAATATTAGCTACTGGTTGTTGAATTACTAATCGAGCCTGTGGATAATTTGTATTATATAGTTGATATAGACCTTGAACAAATGGGTTAACTTCTGCTAATTCTTGTTTGATTAAGTCTACTACATCTTGGTTAAGTCTTCGTTAGTTCGCGACGTGATTTCATGCATTAGCATTATATACAAACCAATTTACTGGATAACCTTCTGTATTAGCAGAGTGAATCTGATGATATGCGTGACTATTGATAACGAAGGCATTAGGTTGTGGCAAATGAATTACACCACCTGTATAACCGATTGCCATGAATGAAAATAGAGAATTATATTGACAACTAAAATGACTAAAATTTCTATCATTCATGTAAAGATCTTGTAAGGCAGATGGTAACTCAGGTAAGGGTGATATTAAATTTCTTATTCTAGAGTTACAACAAAATTCCTGTCTTTCTGACAGAAGTAATTGTATACCACATATTAAACATGGTTGTCTCCACTTAGGAGTATATGCCCTTATTATATAGGGGGTGTCAGTAGAAACCAGGCAAATTGTTTCTAAGTAAATTTTTTTTAGACTTTAAGTTAAAATATCTCAACAACTATTAAACCTAACTTGATAAAAAAATTTTTATTTTAATGCTATTTAGTTATAGAATTAAAATAAAAAAAAATTATTAAGTTTGGTTTAATAGTTGTTGAGATATTTTAATTTAAAGTTTTAAAAAAACTTACTAAAAACAATTTGCCTGGTTTCTACTGACACCCCCATATTTTCATTACTTATGCTCGATAATGTTTCCACCATAATTGATCATCATTATTTTGATTATTGTTTAAGTTGTTCGTAGTTGGTTCGTCACAATTAGTTGTATTGTTTGAGTTGTTCACCGGTTTTCTTTGTAGTGGTGTTACGTTACATATTGGTATGCGATTTGAAGGTTTTTGGTACTGCTTAGATCTACCCATAATCTCAAAAAATTTATGTAAATATTTTTTCTTTTCTTTTTTTTTTTTTTTTTGTTGAGAAATAAGAAAATGTTTTATCAATAATCAATAATTAATAATAATTATAAATTTGTTATTATTTATAATTATGACAAATGATAAATGACAAATATGATGCAGTATTCTCATTATAATTGAAAGTTTCGTGAGATACTTTTAGTGTGTCATTCGTTGTGTGTGTATTTAGTTGTTTATCACGTTTTTTTGTTAAAGTGTGAGACTTTGCTTATTTTTTACTTTTATGACAGTAAAGTAACTAACATTGTACTTTCAGTATATTAGGATACTTTGTAAATACTTTTTCCAATTTGTTTAGTATATATCCATTTAATTTATTATTATTCTTTTAATTGAATATAAATTCAATTTTATTATTTACTTTTTTAATTTTATATTGCCAAATAATTTCGTTATTAGACATCTATATTGTTGTGTTCTATAATATTTGCCTGTGTCACGTGCTTTACGCTTTATCAATCTGATTTTATTTAATTACGTCTCGATGATTATATATTGCAGCATTATCGATGATCTCATTGATTATTAGTAATTCTTTTATTAATATATGTTTATTTTTTTTTTCTCATTAATATTAACGTTATTATTAACGTTAGTTATTATTATTAAAATAATTAACGTGATTACGCTATCAACGGTTAAACAAAATTATTTCATTCACAATGTTAATTAACTTGCAATGGGAGTTATTCTATCAACCCTAATTTCCCATTTTAGTTTCTTATGTAATGGTGATCATAATATTACTTCATTTCTCCTTTATATAATGTAATAATTTCTTACTTAAGTTTATACGTAATGGCGATTTCACTATTATTTCATTTTTATTTTTTATTCTTCTTTTAAGTTTTCTACACAACAGCGATTTCAATATTACTTTATTTTTCTCTTATTTTTGTGTAATATTTTCCGATCTAAGTTTCATACGTAACGGTGATTTCACTATTATTTCATTTTTTCTTCTTACATTATGTAGTGTAACCCAGAAAACTCAGACCTTCGGAAATTTTAATTTTAGGCCGGTTAATTACGTATGTGCCGCAGAAGCCTATTTTTGGTTAGCAACGATCTTCGATTTATTTGGGTTAAAGACTTTTAGGAGCGATTTGTCTTAAAAGTCTTAAAGGTCTTAAAGGCGGGGGTATAATACTTTTAAGACTTAAAAGTCTTTTCTTTATTTTATGTATTTTAATAGTTTATATTATTATAAGACCTAAAAGTCTTAAACGAAACATAGTATAAAAGAAAGTATATAAGCAGTACATTTCTGCTGTTTAATAAAGACATCGTTTTCATACGATAAAACAAGCGTCCTTTAGCTTGTCTTTGGCCCATTTAAATATATATTTTGCAAACACTACCTTCACCTCGATCCTTGCCAAAATAAATTCTTGTCTAATTGTTAAATTTTGAATAAACTATAACCGCTACGTTTACCCTTCTGAATTAGTCCAAATTTAGGTTAGATCACTCCAATTGTCTGCCCAATACAGACAACCCTATTGTTATCTGAGTTTAGCACCATTTCCAACCTTAGTTTAGGTTGATTGTACCAAGTATTATAACCTGAAAAGTATTATCAATGCCTGATTTCCTTGCGAGTTGGTTTCTGTGGTTTGAGTATTGATAAACCGGAGTTTGTCATGTTTTTGTTGTCTAAGGATTGCCAAAAGCCTTAGAACCAGTCCACTTCGCCAATCTAAACATCTCTTTCGATAAGGTGGTCCAGTGCCTTGTTAGATTAATTTTGCTGGTTGATTTAACTCCTGGCAAATTGATATTTTCTATGTAACAATTGGTGGTGATTGTGAGATACGGCACCCCATAGCTTTTAGAGTTACCTTTTGTTTTAGTAGTAGTTTTAGTCTTAGTGTTAGTTATAGCATTACCCAAATTACCCGTATTTTTAGAAAAATATCGTTTAGTTTAGGATGGAAGACCTTTTAATTCAAAATAAAGATTTTCAGGTTGAGGAAAACGAAGTTAATGGAGAAATTCAGAATGATCCGTTCAAGAAAACCAAGTACTAGCTGATGGTGGAAACCAGCCAGAGGACGTTAAAGAAATCCTGAAACAGATTGCTAGTGCATTTAAAGATGTAACCAAGGGATCTTCATGTAGAGAAACCAATTGGGTCCAGGTCAAACCCTTCAAAGGTGAAGAGGATGAAGACCCAATCGAGTAGATTGAGGTCTTTGAGCAAGCTCCCGATGCAAATAATTGGGGAGAAGAGCATAAAGTTAAGATTGCCTCGGGTTATCTGTCCAAAATAGCGGCCAATTGGTATAAGGAGAAGAAAAATGATTTACAGTATTTTATAACACTGAAAACCTAGATGCCAGTTTTAAGAAACAATTTGTGGACTACTTCGCCACACCAGAACGATGCCATAAGTGGCAGGTGGACCTAGATAACCTGGAGCAAGGAGATAATGAGCGTGTAGACTCCTACGCTTATAAGTTCAAGCGTTTGTTGTCTAAAGTTGATGCTGATAAAGGCATTCCAGCTCCTTACATCATGAGGATGTTCCTAAAAGGGCTCAAAGGAAATATTGTGGCTTTGTTGTCTTTAGCAGAACCAGATAGCCTTGATAATGCTATTGTAATAGCCTAAAGAATTGAAGCAGGTAGCCATTATGAGGATAAGAAGGGAGCTAAGTCAGTCTTAAGGATGGAAAAAGAATTGAAAGATCTGACTCATAAACTGAAGCAAATGGCAGCTAGTTATGAAAAACTTACTACCACTCTAGCTGCCACGATGGATGCCTGTCCCATCCGGGATAGACTACCTCAGCCACCAAATTCAAAAATTATTTGCATTAACTGTGGTGAGCCGGGCCATATATCTAGAAACTGCCAGTCTGAGAGAAAAATAAATAAACAAAGGAACTCCACCCAGCTCACTCAAATTCTTTCTCGACCCGGTAATATTAACTATTGCAGGATAGAGAATAAAAACTATGTAGAAAGCAAGGTATTGGCTAACAACCAAGCCCGGTATCAACCTTATGCCACTCAGAAAGGGCTAAGGCCAGTAAAAAAGTCTGAATCAAAGTGGGAAGACAGGCTGTGGAGACGTGAACTAGAAGAACAGCCCTAGGAACTGCTACCGATGAATGAAGAGCCATATATCTCAGAGAAGCCAACTGTGACTCGCTCTAAGTATAGAAGGGAACTATCTAGAGTAGATAACCTTGAACTATATAATGTTGTTTATAACTTGTTAAATACTAAGTCTAGTGTCACTATAGGGCAAATGTTAAAATACCCTAACCAATGCTGTAATCTTGCCCAAGCCCTTCGTCGTTCTAGGTTACCTGTGGAGACTAATTATGCCCAACCCAAAGAAAATTTGAGGACCACAGCCGCCCAGTGTTATGTAAAAATTAGATGAAATCCAGTAGTAGCAATCCTGGACACCGGTGCAGCTGTTAGTTTGGTTACCAAACCTTTGGCAGATAAATTAGGACTTAAAATTAGAGTACCTTCTAATACTGTAGTAATCACAGCCACAGGGGCCAGTGAACAAACTTTGGGAAAGATTGAAAACTTAAAAATGGTTGTAGGTGGCCTTTTGGTCCCAATAACCCTCCAAGTAATTGACTCCCGGGATGAAATATTGTTGCTAGATACCGATTAGTTCCAGAAATCAAAGGCACACATGCACTTTGATGAAGAAAAGTTATACCTGACATATCAGGGCCAAACAACCCACTTGGCTATATCCCATATTGAGGAATATCAGCTTTCGAAGCCTGATAATAAATTAGAATTTGAGAATGAAATGCTAGAAGAAGCCAAGGGCTATTATACTAGTGAGGCCTTGTTGGAAGAAGAGTTACATATAAACCCTTGGGATGGGGTACAGAGTTGTGTGGCTATAGAAGAAGTGCCGGTAGGGCATTATAACTAAGATAATGAAGAGAAAAAGGAATTGAGTAAAATATGGAAAAAGGTATTGGATGAATTAGTAGCCCAGGAAGAAATCGGTAACAAGGGCCAGAAACAAGCTGAATAGTTATTTGTTAAGTACGAAGATATGTTTGCTAGAGGATTAGAAGATTTAGGGCAGACTAATATTGTTTAACATCATATCGACACGGGTTTAGCATCTCCCATTAAGCAGGAAGCTTATCGACTAGCTTCTAGTGAGCAGGAGTTTTTGCAAAAAGAGGTACGGAAAATGTTGAATACTGGACTAATAAGGGAGTTCTATAGCCCGTGGTCGTCTTCAGTGGTGTTAGTCCCCAAGAAGAATGGAAAATTACGGGTCTGTATTGATTACAGAAAAATCAATACGGTAACTAAAAAAGACGCCTATCCTATTCCAAGAATAGATGACATGTTGGAGATATTCAGAAATGCCTCTTGGTTTTTTAGTTTGGACTTGGCCAGTGGGTACTGGCAGGTCTCAGTAGCCGAACAAGATAAGGAGAGAACAGCCTTCATTACCAAATTCGGGGTATATGAGTTCAATGTGATGCCCTTCGGTTTCTGTAACGCTCCGGCTATGTTTCAAAGACTGATGAACCATATACTAAAAGAATATATTGGGCAATTCGTTGCCGTCTACCTAGACGACATTACTGTTTATTCTAGGACTTTTTGGAAACACTTGGAGCATTTGGAAAGGGTTTTTATTAAGCTCCAAGAGGCCCAGTTAAAATTAAACAGTGACAAATATCACCTCCTTGCAAGGTCTTTAAAGTTTTTGGGTCAAGAAATTACTAGAAATAGAATTAGGCCGGATAATGAAAAGATTATCAAGTTTCAGGAATACCCGGCTCCAAAGACTCTGCGCCAATTGAGAGGATTTTTGGGTTTATCATCCTACTATAGGCAGTTTATTAAAGGTTTTGTCTCTCTTGCTCAACCCTTGCATTACCTACTTCGAAAAGACGTACCATATTATTAGGTGAACCTTAACATAAGGCATTTGAAACATTAAAGCACCATTTGACTACTGCCCCTATTTTACAGTATCTAAATTTTGAGAAAACATTTTACTTACACACGGATGCTTCGGGGACAGGTTTTGGGGCCGTGTTATCTCAGAAAGATGAAAAAAACAGAGAACACGTGATTGCATACGCCAGCTGAAGTTTAAGTCACGTTGAGAAAAACTATTCTACTACTGAGTTGGAGTATCTAGTGGTAATTTGGGGAATTAAGTACTTCCACCATTATAAAGGCATCATGCTTTTTGTAGTAATCACGGACTATGCAGCTCTGAAATGGTTGGAAACATCAAAATTAAAAGGGAAAAAAGCAAGGTGAATCCTCTGGCTCCAATCTTACATTTTTAAAATCGTACATAGGAGTGGTTGGGTGTATTCTAATGTAGATGCACTATCCTGTCTCCCCGAAATAAATGATAATGAGAAAGAAAACCGGCAAGAAGAAGCTAGAGAGGTTTTTTAAAGTTGATGTTATATATATTAAAGATAGTGAAGATAAATGGTACTCTGAAAATAAAGATTATGAAGAGAACTATGAGAATGAAGAGGATTATGAATCTGAGGTAGAAGAGAAAGATTATGAAAGGACTGATAGTGTAGAGGAACAATGGAATACGTGGGAGGTGGATGAGAGTGAAGTAGTAGACATGAATCGGCGAGAACAAGGGTATGAACAATTATTACATGATTTTGAAGTAAAATCAGACTGTAGGTTGTTATGGGAAGGCTATAGAATATTGCCCAATAGTGGTGGGAATATGAAAATGGAAGAGGAGCTGAAATGTCACTTTCCCAGGACGAGGTATACTTAGTAGACGATTTAAGGACCATCCAAGGTGAAAAAAGCTTTTCTGAGATAACCTGGATAGAATAAGAGCCAAAAAAAAGTGTCCTTTGGCCTCTTACACCTGAGGAAGTTATAGAAACCTTGGAAGAAGAAAATGGCCTCAAGAATGAGGATGATGAAGAATCATCTGATAGTAATTGTCTGTCTTCACAATGGGAAATGTCAGATGATGATGATGAGTCCCAAGTAGAAGTTGTGATTGACAGTGGATCAACAAGTCTAACTACCCCGGAGGAAGAAACCTCGACCGAAGAATGAAAAGTTAATAAAAGCCTTGCTGACCAAGTAAAACAAGAGGATGCAATGATGGATGAATTTATCAAATGGCCAGAAAATGAACAGGAAGAAACCTCTGAGCCACAAGCTATTGATATCGGCGCAGAAGGAATTGGTATTGAAAAAGATGAACAGGCAGTAAATATGGACATGCCTATATATATACCTGTCTTCCTCTTTACTAAATTAACTCCTAGAAGGTGCTAAAAGTTGGCCTTTGCGGGAAAAACTCGGCGCTTCGAAAATGAGTTCTTTCTCTACAACCACCCCACTTTTAATGACCATATAGCAGCCCGGGAGCTCAATTTAAGGGAGGCCGTATATTGGGTAGATTTTTGTGGCTATCCTTTAATTGCCAACGACCCAAATGAATTACTAATCTTGCAAAATCAGATGCAAGATGAGGTACGACAAAGTGAAGCCCGGCAGTTAATGACTTTACAAACCGGCATTGACCCTGGGTGTAACCGAAGACTTGTGGATAATAATGGTGTTTTTATATTACTTGTGAAAATTGAGTTGGATTAGTAAATGTATATAGATATTAATATTCTTTTTCTTTTAACATCTTAATGTTATATGACCTCCTGGACATTCATGTCTTCAAGGTCATATGACTTAAAAAAAAAAACATACTTAGAAGTTTTATTAGACCCTATAATTAGTATAGGTACTTTAGTAATATTGTTAAGATTTTATTTTTGTCAAATTCGAAAAACAGACCTAACACTAGTAAGGTTGGTTAGGATAGAGTAGGGCGAGTTGGGGCTCTATTAATTTGAGTGAAAATTGATAAGAATTTGACCATAAAGAATCAATTGCCAATTAGGGTAAGAGATTAGGAAAAGTTCACTAGGGACTAAGTTGGAAAAATCAAAGTAGATTGGTAAAAAAAAAAAAAAAAAAAGTATTGAAAGGAAGTAATGGGAATTGAAGTTTAGATTTTTGGTTATAGATGAATGCTAAGACATTTTTCTGCTATCAAAAATCTTCTGAGAAGATGCATAGTAAATGACTCTAAGAATTGGTCAAATGAAAATAATGCCGCCATCGGGGAAAATTAATTAATTATAAGAGTTAGGGACGGCAATAATCAAAGATACGTCTGCACTATTAGGTAATAGTGTCATAGTGTATTCAAATGGAATAAAGGCGTTAAAGAACCTGAACAAGTTAGACACCAAACAAACTATAGGAAGAATCCTCTTTGAAGAATTTTCTAACGCTAAAATCTGACAATAAGCAAAATCCAGTCCAGATAGTCGGTGTCCTGGTATAAGAAGTATTAAAATTGATCTGGTCAAATTCAATCAACTTAAGCATTATCTCCAAGACCAATATATCGATCCAAGATTGCCCAAGAAAGAAAAAAGGAGACTTATAAATAATGGGCGGATGCTCTTCTTGAAAGATGTGATTATTTTCTAAAACAATAGCAGAAACTCAAATAAGCTATTGAGGGTTATTCAAACCCAAGAAGTGGAACCAGTGTTATATCTGGTTCACGATCACTCACTAGGAGGTCATTTAGAGATCGAAACCATGTTCGAGAAAATAAGGCAACTCTATTAGTGGCCTCAATCATATGAATAAATACAGAAGTATGTAAAGTTCTGTGACTAATGTCAATGACGAGGTAAGCCTCAGTTGACTACTCCCTTACACATTATACCGGTCGTAGCTTCTTTTTATCAGGTTAGTATAGATATTGTAGGACCACTACCTATCATATCTAGAACAAGTATGTACATAGTGGTGGCAACACATTATATGACTAAATGGCCGGAAATAAAGCCATTAGTTCAGCAAATACTCAGAAAGTGGCCAATTTCCTGTACAATAAAATAATTTGCCATCACGGGTGCCCCGAGTGATCCTGTCAGACTGAGAAACTCATTTTCATAATAAGCTAGTTTGGAAATTACTAAAAAAGTTCCAAACTAAGCATGTCTTGTCGACACCATACCACCCCCAGACAAATGGGCTAGTAGAACGGTTTAACTGGACCCTGTGTGAGTCTATTGCTAAACTGTAAAAAATGTAGTAGACTGGGATCTAATTATCCCATCTATATTGTTTGCTTATTGAACTTCAAAGCATTCTACTACAAAGATAATGCCATTCTACCTAATATATGGTCGAGATGCAAGACAGCCCATTCAATTAAACGAAAGTGTTGGGAAACTATAGTCCAAAGAGTTCGAGGGCTGGTAGATATGTTACTGGTAATCCGCCAAGCTGCCATTTTTCAAGTACAAAAGGTGCAAAATAGGCAAAAGTAGCTTCATAATAGAAAAATTCAGAATATTACTGAATTTGGAATAGGGGAAAAAGTATTGGTGTACTGTGCATCCCGACAATATAATCATAGTGTAAAGCTTGAACCGAAATAGTCAGGCCTATACTACATTCATCAGGTTTTTGACTGGAATGTAGTCAAGTTGTGCACAATGGAAGGTCAAGTCATATCAACCCCAATTAGTACTAGTCTAATTAAAAAGTATAGAGATCGTCAAAGAGATATCGAAGGAGGAAGGATATTAAATTAAGGTGTATATTGTGTGATGGAAAGAAGTAAGGAACAAATGATGTTTTGATAATAAGAGTGTGATTATAAAAAAAAAAAAAAAAAAAAAGAAATACATATATTATAACTAGTAGATCGAAAGAGGGTTTCTTTTTTTTTGTATATATATAGCCAAGGTCAAAACTTTGATCCATTTTACTGTATCTTCACAACTTTTTAAAAAAAAAAAAAAAAAATGGACATCCACGCAATTATTAGAGATATAACCTCTCCTGTCCCTTCTGGTGTTCTTGTAACTCCACCTCCATTTGCGGAGACCCACGATCTTGTAGAAAGCATGGATGCGACTCGTACAGCCTTGCTGCAGGCTATTCGATTGAAAAATAGAATTGAAACGTTGGTATTGGCCTACTACCTTGGCATGTTATTTGTAACTGCCACTTCTACTCAGCAAGGAGCCATCTGAAGACAAGTAACTCGACATTATTACCTTGCGGCTAGGCATGTCTATGATATATTTGCTCCTCTTGGCGTTCAGCAAATTTATGGCACCACTATGGTTACTTTTAATACATTTAGGCTGCTATTGAATAAAGATCTCCAACAATTGATCCTCTAGTGTTCGTGGAACTCACATTTTAAGTTGGGGTATTGTAACCCGGGAAACTCGGATTTTCAGAAATTTCAATTTTAGGCCGATTAATTACGTATGTGCCGCAGAAGCCTATTTTTGGTTAGCAACGATTTTCAATTTATTTGGGTTAAAGACTTTTAGAAGCGATTTGTCTTAAAAGTCTTAAAGGTCTTAAAGGTGGGGGTATAATACTTTTAAGACTTAAAAGTCTTTTCTTTATTTTATGTATTTTAATAGTTTATATTATTATAAGACTTAAAAGTCTTAAACAAAACATAGTGTAAAAGAAAGTATATAAGCAGTACATTTCTGCTGTTTAATAAAGACATCATTTTCATACAATAAAACAAGCATCCTTTAGCTTGTCTTTGGCCCATTTAAATACATATTTTGCAAACACTACCTTTACCTCGATCCTTGCCAAAATAAATTGTTAAATTTTGAATAAACTATAACCGCTATGTTTACTCTTCTGAATTAGCCCAAATTTAGGTTAGATCACTCCAATTGTCTGCCCAATACAGACAACCCTTATTGTTATCTGAGTTTAGTGCTATTTCCAACCTTAGTTTAGGTTGATTGTACCAAGTATTATAACCTGAAAAGTATTATCGACGCCTGATTTCCTTGCGAGTTGGTTTCTGTGGTTTGAGTATTGATAAACCGGAGTTTGTCACGTGTTTGTTGTCTAAGGATTGCCGAAGCCTTAGAACCAGTCCACTTCGCCAAATCTAAACATCTCTTTCAATAAGGTGGTCCAGTGCCTTGTTAGATTAATTTTGCTGGTTGATTTAACTCCCGGCAAATCGATATTTTCCGTGTAACAGTAGTAATCCTTCTCTCAAGTCTCCTACGCAACAATGATTTCTTTATTTCCTCATCTTTCTTTTTACTATGTATTAATTCCCCATTTAGGTTTCATACTCAATAGTGATTTCATTATTATTATTATTTTTTTTTCTCTTATACTATTTGATAATAATTACTTTTCTGTAATCACGTTTTCTCTTATAACAATTTTTCTGTTATCACGTTTTCATACGCAACGGTGATTTCGCTATTACTTCATTTTCATTATTACTTTATTTTTTCTCTATAACATGTAACAATTCCTCATTTAAGTTTTATACGGAACGGTAATTTCACTATTATTTCATTTTTTTCTTTATACTATGTAATAATATATCGATAACTCTTCTGTTATCACGTTTCTATATGCAACGGCGATTTCACTATTACTTCATTTTTTCTTTATACTACGTAATAATATAATATCGATATCTCTTTTGTTATCATGTTTTATATGCAACGGCGATTTTCACTATTACTTCATTTTCTTTCTCAATAATAACCTTTCAGATATCACGTTTTTATTTTTAACCCAATCAAATCATGAATAAACAACCAATCACCGCTTAGTGTTTTGTTGATCGAAATGTGCGTTATTTTATCTAATCTACTACTACTACTACTACTATAAATAAATAACTATAATAATAATAATAACCAATAACTAATAATAATGATAATGATAATAATAATAATAATAATAATAATAATAATAATAATAATAATAATAATAATAATAATAATAATAATAATGTCAACGATTTTAAATTTTCATCCGAATGCTTGTCCAAAAATGCTTGGTGTGCTTTAGTTTGTACGAAAATTTATGGAAAAAAATTGTTCATGTCAACCAATAAACCTTAACAAGAAGGAATCGAATATAAATATTGCTCGAGCAGGTGCCGTTATTAAAAAGTTAAATATGGGGCAGCGTTAATCAAAACATAGCATATAGTGAGACTTTCCGAAAATTGTTACACAAAATGATAAAAAATTACGGCATGTCTAATCATAACATGTTGTTTATAATAAAAATATTAATAATGATTAAAAATATTCGTATTTTGATTGGTATCACACTATGTTACAATTAGACATGCCCTAATTTTTTATCATTTTGTGTAACAATTTTTGGAAAATAATCAATCTCACTATGATTGACGCTGCCCCATATAATCGACTGGTTTAAAAATGAATCTTGGGTTAGGATTCCAAGCGACCAAGATATTATTAATATTTGTCGAGAATGCATGAAGAAAACGAAATCAAAGTAAATAATTTTATATGTTTATATTTGTTTATAAGAAACAAAAAAGAATTAGAAATAAATAAATGCTTTCGGTTGAACGAAAATGTATCTTGCTAAAGAATAGGAATCGAAATTTAGTTTAATTTTTTAAACCCGAATTTTTCGTCTTCGACAAGAAATCAAGAATAATTAGAAATGAATAAAGGCTTCGTTTGAACGAAAATGGATCTTGCCAAAGAATAGGAATCGAAATTTAATTCAATTTTTTAAAGCCGAATTTTTTTGTCTTCAACTAGAAACAAAAAATAATTAGAAATGGATAAATGCCTTTATTTGAACGAAAATGGACCTTGCCAAAGAATAGAATTGGAAATTTATACAATTTTTTAAACCCGAATTTTTGTCGAAAAAGAATAAAGGCTTCGTTTGAGCGAAATGGATCTTGCCAAATAATGGGAATTGCATGTCGATATTTAGTCTTATTGAAATATAAGTTTTATATTAGTCATCTGATCATGTATCTGATATATCTGTTACTAAATCTTATTATGATCGTTATTATTCCCGAAATCTATAGCTTAACCGGATCGGCAGAAAAATCTTTTGGGCAAATTTTCAATGAATTATGATAATAGCTGAGACATAAATGTTTTACCGGGTGAAAAAAAAAATATTTTTTTAACCAGTCATATTTTAGAAAAGGGTTAATTTTTTTAAAAAAATAAAATTATTTCCCGGATGAGAAACGAATAATTTTATTTGTATGGCCTAATATAGCTAATATTAAAAAAATTTAAAATATAACTACTAAAGCAACTTTATTATATAAGTACTATACGCTAAAAAAATTTGGACATCATATAAATGGCACATCACTACATATAAATGTCTTCCTATGACCCTGGATCCCTATCCCAAACCTAACCCTAATCTCTATTAGTGCTCTAATATTGTGCTCATTGGTAATTAGAGTGACACCAAATGCACAGGCTTACCATATAAATTTTTCTAATCCGTAATTATTCTGATTTTGATTTATGTATCCGTATTATTAAAAAAAATTATCCCGATGATCACTTGCTTTTTTTTTTTTTTTACGTATGATTCCGAAAAATGCGCATCTTGCCCATCATTATCTATGACCAATAGAACTGCAAAAAAACAAGGTAAATAAATAGAACTGCCATGCAAATTTCAAACGACACTTTAATACTTGTATCTTTTTCTTTCATCAAGAAAAAAAAAATGGTTTACGTTGAAATTTTTTTATGCATGTTTTTGGTTACTTATATATTTCATTTGATAAAGCGACCTCGAATAGGTGAAGTAAGTATAATTTCATTTAATTTTTAATGTATTTATTTTTAACAAAATTTCATCTCGATAGAATGAACCACCATTGGTACCATATCGAATTCCAATTATTGGGCATACGTATAGTCTTTTTCGATGAATATTTTTTACAAAAGTGTAAAGAAAAGGTAACTTGCAATTACTGTATTTTACTCTATCTATCCCCTTTGATTAGTATTCTTTTTTCTAACATAGTTGTATCTTTCATAAAGTATGGTGAACCATTTAGCTTATATATCTTTGGGAGTGTAGTAACTTTTACAGGGCAAGAATCTACTTCTGAGGTCCTAAATAATCACAACAGTTTTGATTTTCAAACAGCAATAGATAGGGTAAATAAAGTATAATTAGTGTTCATTTGAATAAAGCATCAATTAAGTAACGAATGTATTCTCATCATATCAGCAGATTTGCGGAATGGATCTAAATTAAGGTCTCGGAATTTACATATAAACTTATAATTCGCTTTATATGATTTTAAGGTTTTCGCGCATATTATTCATATATAATACGCGCTTGTGCTAATAAAAATTTTTTGAATTTATAACTGCTTTACAATCGTATTAGTTAAAATATATGGATCTTAATTTAGGTCAATTCCGCAAATTATAATACAAACAAATACATGCATTTATATTTTGTTGACTTTTATAATTACAGATATTTCCACTACATCCTATTTTCCAAAAATTCATGAAATTTTATTCAACCGTGTTTCTTGCTCGAGTGGTTCAGGAGCAGATTAGTGGCAAAATTAACTTATATGTTCCAAGAATGCAAAAAGTGATTTTATCTGGAATTGAAGAATATTTTGGAAATTGTGAAGGTATATTTTTATTTGATCTTTTATTTTCTTTTATTATTATTTTAAATTTGTCATCTAAAATAATAATAATAATAATAATAAAAACTTTCCAGAACCTAAAGTTTTCAAAAACATTAACCGTACGTTATCACGAATAATCGCCAAAACTGTTGCTAATATTATTCTTGGTGAAGTAAGTTCTACTATTGCAAACCCTCACAATTTTCTTAATGATATAATTTTAATTTATATTTTAATCATAAAGGAAGTTGCTCAATTTGGAGACATTATAGAATCGTTTTCAGAAATAGAAATTGATTTGCAAAAGAAACTTATTATTCCTCCAATTTTATTATTTATTCATCATTCACTTCATACATCATTAATCATGTACGTACATACTATGATTGGTTAAAAATTTTTAACAGTTAACTTTCATTATAAGTAAATACATAATATATATATATATATATATATATTGTTAAACCTCAGTTATATCTCTCCTTTTGTCAAAGAGTTTTTGGATATAATTAAGTTAGAGATATAACTAAGGTAAATTTAATAAATATAGGAGTTAAACCTGGAGTTTGACTGCATTTTTAATAGGTCAACATTGAACTCTCCAATTAATCGTCACAAAGATCTTTTTATCAAGCGTTGTAAGCCAATAGTTGAAGAACGTGTTCGTCAAAGAAAGGAACTTGGCGAAAGATATGTTCAAAAAGTATATTATTTCATTTTACAATTTTAGACTATCTTAAAGAAGAGAAATTTTGTTTAATAAATGTTATTTTAATTAATAGGAAGATTTACTTGATTTCTTATTAAGTGATCCAAATTATAAAACGGATGTAGTGGACTATCAGTTTATGTGTGAATTATTTGGGCAAATTTATTTGATAGTTTTTGCAGCGATCGGTACAACTGTTAGAACTTTTGAATTTTTACTGTTTGGTATTTTTTTTCACTATTTATTTCTACTATTTATTTCTACTATTTATTTCTACTTTTTATTTCTACTATTTATTTCTACTATTTATTCTACTATTTATTATATTTTCTTTTTAATTAATATGGTTTAAAATTGGACTAATTTAATAATTTAGATTATGCTGGAAGACCTGAATTATGGAATGAAATTTACGAAGAACAATTAAAGATTCATAAAGAATCAAATGGTAATTTAAGCGTTGAAGATGCTAATAAGATGGTCAAATTGGATTGTCTTATAAAAGAATCTATTAGGTATTCTACAGTTTCAGGTAATTACTTTTGATCATTTAACTTTTTTGTTTGTTATTATTTAAATTAAAATGTTATTCTTATTTATAAATTAGCACAATTACCGCATATTATGAATGCTGATTCATTTACATTTAGTAACGGAGCTACTATATACAAAGGTATATATATGTATTAATTAAATATTTCTTAATAATTTATTTATTTATTTATTTTACATTTTACATTAATCTTACTATTAAACATTGTGCAGGTCGTGAGGTCTGGATTTACACGACAGATACATCTTTCAGTGTTAAATTTTTTGGAGAATCATCAAATGAATTCCAACCAAAAAGGCACATAACCTTATATCCCGATGGCAAAACTGTTCACTCACCAGCTACGAAAATTGATAAATCTTTTATAAATTTTGGAGGTGGTAAACATGCATGTCCTGGTAGATTTTTTGCTATTAATGAAATTAAGATGATTTTTCACAATTTGATTTTAAGATATAAAATTAAAACTGAAAGTGGTAAAATTGATCCTGCTACGAAAATAGCCTTTATGATTAATCCTCCGAATTCTGGTTTAATTTTTGAAAATCGTACTTAGTAATTTGTTCTTATATTATTATTTTGGCTTAGTATTAAGGTTTTTTTTTGCTCTTTGAGTGATGGAAAGGGAAAACCTGACAATACTTTTCACATTATCGAACACTGTTCCTGAAAATCTAGTCTATCTTATGATTAGCTCTTAAAATGAATCTTTTTGACACAAAACAATTGAGCAGTGTATAGTCTTATATGTAATCACTTTGAAATTAATTTTTCCAGACCAAATTTGATAAAGTGGAAGATTGTAAAACAGATTTCCCTTTCCGTCACTCATTTTTCCGATTTTTTTTTTTTTTCAAGCCTTCTTTTTATTTTTATTGTTATGATATTATTGATATTATTAGCACCTGTTAGGAAAAAAATTTATATAGGATGCTTGCTTTAAAATCTTTTTTATAAAAACACATTTAAGTGAAAAAATAGAATAAAAATTTTCTTATTTATGTTTCTATCACGTAGTAGTAATGGGTTGTATATGCGCATGTTAACACATTCATTTATCCGTCAAATTTTCATATTTATGTCGTGGGCTATTAACCTTAGGTGCCGCACAAAAAATGCGTAGCATATCCTCGATTTTGATTGGCTAACGGCTGAGGAACTTCAAAATATTGGCCCGCATTACATTATTGTTTACTAATTTCCGGCCGAAATTAACTTTTTTAATTTTTTCATTCCAAAATAGAAAATTTTAAGAAATAAGCCCGCATTATGGTAAAATTGACCCAAGAACAATTTTCACTTAATGGGCAGCTGCGATTTCATTAAAAATTATGAGTAATTCCGGCCTAATATTTTGATCGTCGCTCTTAGCCAATCAAAATCGAGGATCTTCCGCGCATTTTTTGTGCGGCACCTAGTTTCAATGTCGAGGGCTCCACCTGCGCCTCCGATGTACAGGGAAACGCATCCAGGATTTTCTCCGATCACGCCCGTCACCCATAAGACGTGTCACACTTATACAAGATGTGATTTACCAACTAGTTATACGCCTGCTCATGCGCTGGGAGCTTCTTTTGATATCTTTTGTTAAGGTTTGTTGGTTGGCAAGAGTTTTCTTTCATAAATTCTCGTACAAACTAATCATACCAAGCATATCGAATATAGATACTGATGAAATTTAACAAATATTGCTGTACTGAGCAGGGTGTTCACAAGCACTTCACTCATTGGATCGAAAGTAAATTTAAATTTTTAATTGGTCGGGAATTTAATAGATTAACCAAATGTGTTATTATTTTGATGAACAAATGAGCGAGACACGGACCACCTTTTTCTTCAAAAATTTACCATTGATAAAGGTCGCCCAAGCATTAATTTTATATATTTTACATATCAATCATAATAAACAATTAATTCTTAACAATTTCTAATTTGTCTAAAAAGATAGCACTTTATTTTTAATGTTCGAAGCTTTTAAAACAAACAATCAAAAGATTAATATAAATACATCAATCTTTTAACGTTTAACCAAACCATAATGAATACTGGTTTTCATTTTTCAGCCATTTAATTTTAAAATCTTCTCTGTAAAGAAGAACTAAAGCTGAAAGGTTTGAGTAGATGGTTTTCCATTTTTGATTGATAGTAAAGAATTTAAATTGTTAAAATCATTAAAAGGAGGAGCCGACGTAACTAAAGTCGAAAATTTAACTGTTGATTTTAAAGAAATTTTTTTAATTAGGTTTTTTAGGCAGTAAGCAAACATTACGAAAAACAGAAAAAGTATGCTCAAGCATTTATTTGAATAAATATGGCCATCAATCATGATGCCTGAGCGTCTTCACGATTATTACCTGATCAATTGGTTTAGATGCTTAAGAATAGCTAAGTTGATGTTCTAAAAATCTGTAGAAAAAAAATGAGTGCCGCCAAGGGAAAACTGACAAGTCGTATCTTTTGTATATTTACTTTTAATAAAAATATCTTAAAAATCAGGCAATCTAATACATACTATTCTTAATATCATTTGATTTATCTTAATGAGACAATTCAAATAATATTTAGAACAGTAGGTATTAAATTGCCTGATTTTAAGATATTTTTATTAAAAGATAATATTTAAAAAGTGCGACTCCCTTTGGCAGCACTTGTATGTTGCATATAATGAAATTTTTACGTATAACCAATCATGTAGAAACCACTAACTTTGGATGCTTTCAAGCATCTCACTCAATGAATCAGAGGTAAATTTTTTAATTAGAGTTTTCTCAAGTATATCACTCAATAGATTTTCAATAGTCAGAAATTGAATAATTTAACCAAGTGAGTTGTTATTTTGATGAACAGGTCAGTGAGCTATAAGTCATCTTTTTTTCTTCAAAAGTTATTATTAATAAAGGTCGCTCAATGCATTTTTTACATGATAATCAATGAATTCTCAACAAAATTTAATCTGATCTAAAAAAATAGATAATTTATTTTTAATGCTCGAAGCCTTTAAAGCAAATAATCAATACCTTGATATAAACATAATAAATGCAACCTATCTTTTAACCTTTAATCAAACTATAATGAATAATATTTTTTGTTTTTTGTTTATTAATTTTTCAGCAAATATACCCAAAAACTGAAGGATTTTGGGTTGATGTTTTTCTATATTTAACAGATAATAAAGGTTATAACTTTTTTTAAAAAAATATTTTTGTATTACCAATGATACTTTTAGTGTGAAATGACTTATCAGATTACTATAGATAGCCTATAAAAGATTTTTTTAAAATATTTATTTGTTTCACAAAGTAATTTTACTAATAACTTCACAAGTTGATTCTGTTACTGTTGTAACAAAGATTTATTTCTTACCTTAATATCAATATTCTTTTACATACATAAAAATAGTTTCTAATTGGCAAAGTCATTAATAGGTGAAGGCAGTGAAACTGAAGTTGACCCTATAAGAAAAGTGGTACAGGTTGTGGTACAGGTTGGTTTTGGGAATGTACAGATTGTGTAGCACACACAGGCATGCTTTATGGAATGGCATGGTAAAAATGGCATGGACTTTTTGGCAAGAGTGGCACATTATACACATCATACTGGACAACACGTTCAGATAACACGTGTGTATACTATAAACTGCAGAAATTGTGCCTCCGGAAGCACATGGAAAATGTCAATCGAAGTGACACAGAAACTGTTTCACAAATACATTAATCGTTTACTAAAAATAAGGTTACCTGGCTGTATACACTTATATTGGTTGTTTAATGGTGATAAAGATAATCATGGGTATACTTAGTATAATAAGTATAAGTAGTAAAAGCAATATATCACTCAAACCATGTATAACGTGTTCTAATTAAAAGAAAGTATATAATAAAGGCTTCTTGCTCTCAAGAGAAGATATCTCTGATAATTCCAATAAATTACATTTCCCAATAACCCTATACATTTGATAAATAAAATTGCCCAATTGACCCAATACAACTCTAAAGTGCTCAAACAACCTGCTACACTAGATACTTTTACTGTGATCATTTACTAAGTAGCATAGTGAAAGATCTTCATTCATTATTTGTTCTGCTTACATAATTATGTAAACATTACTTTCCAGTTGCTTCTTGATGAACTGAGGACTGCTGTGGTTTTTCAACTTTCCCAACAGACCATAGACAAGTTGTGGTCATTTTCCAGTTTCTCCAACAGACTGTGGAATCTGTAGTTAGCTTGTATTCTGGTTTGAGGTCTTAGTGAAAGAACTCAAGCTATGGTTTCAGTAGAAATATTGTGAATAGATAATATAAGTGTTAGTGTGTTCAATATAAGTTTTAAGAGAATAAACCTATGTCCAAAATTACTCTGTGTATAAATCTATGATTAGCAAAAGGTCAGCTAAATGTAGTATATCCAGAAGTGATGAGAGAAGTAGTAAACATAATAAGAGGCTGTGGTAAGAAAATAGCTTTACAAAATATAGAACATCTCTGATATAAAGAAACAAGGAAGATTGGCTAAAAGAAAACTAAAAAGCATGAAAGTAAGCATTCTAGAAGTATGAAAATAAAAATAGCCAGTAAGTAAAATATTGTACAATCTATATAGAAGTTGATAACAAAATATAGCAGAAGCATAAGTTTCAAATTATTGCTTGTTATAGTAATTAAATGAGATATTTAACTCCTGTCTTAAGGATCTAGACTTCTGTAACACTATACCAATAGAGAGTATATAAAAGAAGTAATAGCCTAATTTGGTAGTATACAATGTGAACACCTGAATTAATATAAAATAACACTCCAGTATGGCAGCAGGTGGCTTGAGATATAAGTCTTATAACATGACAACTCCTGGCTTAAGATATAAATTAAGTTTTTAAAGTTGCTTCTCTAGAGATACCAAACTGGAAACACAAAGAGCACCTACTCGAAACACACCAATTTAGAAGTTATACAAAAAATAAATTAGGAGTAATGTAATAAATAATAAAGGGAGAAAGTTAGTTGATAGTTGTTGTATAGTAGTACATAAATAGAATATATAATAAAATAGGTTTAGAAACTATCTGGTAATTTAGTAACTAGTCTAGTTGCAGGGCAGTTATTAAAGAAGTATGAATTTAATAACCAGATAAGCTGATATTTGTAATATATATTAAAGAGTTGTAATTGTATATATGATATTTGTAACTATCCCTTAGATTGTAACACAGGCAAATTTGCCTGCGTATTTTAAAATTTTTAATAAAATTTTAAATATTGATTTTAGCTATATCTTTTCTAAGTAAAAAATATTCTTTGAGTTTTGTTTTAGTGACTTTGTTATAAAATTTTTTTAAAATCATTA